>PVKE010053151.1:0-10133 GCA_004027555.1 Craseonycteris thonglongyai
AACTTCTTCTCTCCCGATTCTAATACCTTTTATTCCTTTCTCTTGTCTGATTGCTCTGGCTAGAACTTCTAGTACTATGTTGAACAGCAGTGGTGACAGGGGGCATCCCTGTCTTGTTCCTGATTTTAGGAAAATAGGCTTCAGCTTTTCCCCATTCAGTATAATATTTGCTGAGGGTTTGTCATATATGGCCTTTATTTTGTTGAGATATCTTCCTTCAATTCCCATTTTATTCAGTGTTTTTATCATAAATGGGTATTGTATCTTGTCAAATGCTTTTTCTGCATCGATTGAGAAAATCATGTGGTTTTTGTCCTTTGTTTGGTTTATGTGCTGGATTACATTGATTGATTTGCATATGTTGAACCATCCTTCTGCCCCTGGGATGAGTCCCACTTGGTCATGGTGAATAATCTTTTTAATGCATTGTTTTATTCTGTTAGCTAAAATTTTATTTAGGATTTTTGCATCAGTGTTCATCAGGGAGAGTGGCCTATAGTTTTCTTTTTTGGTATTGTCCTTCCCAGGTTATGTTAATAAGGAGGTATTAGCTTCATAGAATGAGTTGGGTAGTATTGCTTCCTCTTGAATGTCTGGAGTAGTTTGAGGAGGATGGGCATTAGTTCTTCTTTGAATGCTTGATAAAACTCATCGGTAAAACTGTTTAGTTAGGACTTAAGCCTTTGGGCAGGATTTGGATAGTTGTTTCAAGTTCTGTACTGTTGATTGGTTTATTTAGGTTAGCCAAATCTTTTTGGTTCAGTTTAGGTAAACTATATGTTTCTAGAAATTTGTCCATGTCCTCTAGATTGTCAAATTTGGTGGCATAGAGTCTTTCATAATAATTACTTATGATTGTATTTCTGTAGTGTCAGTTGTGATCTCTCCCCGATTGTCCTGAATTCTGGAAATATGAGATTTTTCTCTTTGCCCTTTGGTAAGCCTAGCCAGTGGCTTGTCAATGTTATTGATTTTTTTCAAAGAACCAGCTCTTTGTGGTGTTAATTTGATCTATTGTTTTTCTGTTCTAAATTTCATTAGGTTCTGCTCTAATTTTTATTAAGTCTTTTCTTCTGCTAGCTTTGGGGTACCTCTGTTCTTCTTTTGCTAGGCCGATAAGATGAGATGTGATGGTATTTACTTGTAGTTTTTCTTGTTTCTTGAGATATGCCTGTAATGACATAAATTTCCCTCTTATTACTGCTTTTGCTGTGTCCCAGAAATTTTGGTACATCGTGTTTTCATTGTCATTTGTTTCTAAAAATTTTCTAATCTCTTGTTTTATTTCCTCTTTGATCCAGTCATTTTTTAATAGCATGTTGTTCAATCTCCATGTATATGTGGTTCTCTCTGCAATTAATCTTTTGAAATTGATCTCTAGTTCAACGCTTTGTGGTTTGAGAGTACACTTGGTATGATTTGAATGTTCTTAAATTTGGTAAGGTTGGATTTAAGTCCCAGGATATGGTCTAGCCTTGAAAATGTACCATGTGCACTAGAATAAAATGTATAGCCCTGTGTTGCAGGATGGAGTGTCCTATAAATGTCAATTATGTCCATTTCCTGTAATGTATAATTGAAAGCTGCAATTTCCTTATTGATTTTCTGCTTGGATGATCTGTCCAATGTTGTCAGGGGGATGTTTAGATCCCCTGTTATAATTGTATTTTTGTCAAATTCTCCCTTTAGATCTATTAGTAATTGCTTTGTAAATTTTGGTGCTTCCTGATTGGGAACATATATACTGATGAGTGTCATGTTTTCCTGAGGTATTGTCCCATTTATCAAAAAGAAATGTCTTATTTTTTTTATCCTGATGTCTATTTCATCAGAAATCAGTACGGCCACTCCTGCTTTTCTCTGACTGCCATTTGCCTGGAGTATTGTTTTCCATCCTTTTACCCTGAGTCTATGTTTGTCTTTGTGGCTGAGGTGTGTCTCTTGTAAGCAGCATATGGTTGGATTTTGTTTTTAATCCAGTCTGACACCCTGTGCCTCTTTATTGGTGAATTCAGTCCATTTATATTCAGGGTGATGATTGATATATGAGGATATCCTGTATCCATTTCTTCCTTCCTTTTTATTTCTTTCTTGTCCCAACTTTTCCCCATTCATTTTGATTTCTTGATTCAGGCCAAAGAGCTTCCTTCAGTATTTCTTTGAGTGCTGGTTTTGAGCTGGAGAATTCCCTCAGCTTCTGTATATCTGAAAAGGCCTTAACTCTTCCTTCATATCTAAAGGCTAATTTTGCTGGATAGTTAATTCTTGGCTGGAAATTTCTCTCTTTTAATATTTTGAAGATTGGGCTCCACTCCCTCCTGGCTTGCAGAGTTTCTGCTGATAAGTCTGGTGACAGCCTGATAGATTTTCCTTTGAAAGTTATATTTTGTTTTTCCCTGGCAGCCTTGAGGATTCTTTCTTTGTCCTTGGTTTTGTCATCTTCAGAACAATGTGCCTTGGAGAAGATCTGCTAGGGTCTAGGTAGCTAGTGTTCCTGTTTTCCTCTTGAACTTGGGGTTCTAGTTTTTTCCATAGGTTAGGAAAAATCTCATCCACTATTTGTTTTAGTAGACTCTGAGAAGATTTCATCTCGCTACCTTCTGGTACTCCTATTATTCTAATATTGCTCTTTCTTATGGAGTCAGAGAGTTCTTGTAGGGCTCTTTCATTTCTCTTGATTCTCATTTCCCTTTCTTCTTCCCTAAGTGAAATTTCCATGTTTCTATCTTTGATTTCACTAATTATTTCTTCCAGCTGATTAGTCCTGTTTCTTATGTTGGTTAGTTCTTTTCTCAGCTCTCCCATTATGTCTTTCATGTCGAGGAGTTCCTTTTGATTCTGCTCTAACTTCTCAATTTTATTGGTAAAGTATTAATTTTGATCAGAAAATTTCTTATTGAGGTCATTTACCTGTGTCTGGGTACTTTGCCAGCATTTACTGAGCTCTGTGAGTGTCTTGAGTATTGTAGCCCTGAATTGTGTTTTACTTATATTTGATTCCAAGTGTGCAACTCATTTCTAAACAATGTCCATGATCTTCTGGAGGGACTTTGGATTCTGAAGTATGCATTGTATTTGATGTACTTTTATTTGCTTTAGGCATACCGGTAAGTATGTTTTCCCTCAGGGTATTCTTACAAGATGGGCTTCTCTTTAGTTTTTTGTCTTATTTTTTTGTTCTTAATGTCTTAGTCTCAGTGCTCCCCCTCTTTGGGAGAGTGATGTGGGCTATGGTCTGACTGCATGCAGCCTGGTATGCCTCTGTTGTTGTATAGGAGGTTGCAGTATGGGCTCAGTTGTGGGAGGAGGAGTTTTTTGGAGAGGGTTGAGGGAAGCAGTCAGTTTCTGTGTCCTAGGGTTGCTCTTCAGGTTGCTGGCTTAGCTGTTAGAAGGCAGAGCAGTGAAGGTGTGGGCAAGGGTGGGGGAGTGTGAGTAGGAGTTGGGGCAGGCCTGAGACACAATAGTAGATTCCTCTGTTATCAGGAGGGCTGGCCGTTTAGTGTGGGCAGGGGGTGCAGCAGCTCGGGTCTTTTTTCCTCTGCTTGGTTGCTTTCACTTTCAGTCTCTATGCAGCAGAGCTGTGCTATTTATGTGAGCCAGGGATCGGCATGCCGGGCTGCAGCTGACAGCTCAGCTGGGTCCCTCTCAGTCCTCCACTCTGCTGGAGCTGCTGTTTTCACTTAAAGATTCCTGGCTTGAAAAGCTGCTCCATAACAGCCAACTCTAGTATCTCCACTGTGTCACCTCTGTAAATCAGTGACCAGGTGTGCCAAGCTGTGGCGGGCTGGTGCCCTGCTCTCTCGCTGCCCACCTGGGAAGTTCAGCCGCCCCTGCTCTGCAGTCCTTATTCCACCTCAGGTGCAGTGATTGATCTGAGTGGGGCACAGCATGCCGCCCCTTGAGTTCAGATGTTAAATTGTCCACAGTCTCATAGGGCTTCCACTCCCCTCAGGTCTCGGCTTCCAGCCCACCCTCGATCTAGCTCCACTTTGACCGTAGTCCCCCAATCCCCTTTTGTTTCTGCCAGCTCCGGGTTGTGTTTGCATCACTGTCCCTGAACTGATCCTTCCCCTTCCCTCTCCCACTCGCCCCTTTTTCCTCTACCCTTTGGGTGTTGTTCTGCATTGCGTGGTTCTCTCAGCTGAGGATGCTTCTCAGGATTTCCCCTGTGGAGTTCCCGTTATTCAAAAGTCCCTTCCCAGGTAGGTATTGGGGTTCTCCTCTCCTGCAATCATCTTTGTTCTCATTGACTTTTCTATTTTAATCATCCCCTCAGGTTCATTGCTATGTCTCTGATTGAGAAGTGAGGTCTATGTTCTGGTCCCTTCAATCTGGGTGTGTTTGAAACTACATCGCCCAATAGAGCACTATTGAGGTAGTACTGTGTGACTTCAAGGCTGGGTCATAAAAAGCATTGCAGCTTTGTCTTGCTTGCTGGAACACTCATATTGGAGCCCTGAGATGCTGAGATCACCATGCCATTAGGAAACCGGAACACCTGCAGTGGCCACATATAGGCATTTTAGGTTGGCAGTTCTAGTCTTTGTGTTAACTCAACCAGTACCTACATGAGTGAGTGACCAAGCCTTTCAGATGATTCCAGCTTCTGGCTGTCAATTCACCCCCAGTTCCTGAGCCTTCCCAGCTAAGGCCCTGACTGTAGAGGAGTGGTAAGCCAATGCCCTTCCCTTCTCTGTCTGCCTTCTACACTCTTACCCTTTGCCTTCCATCCCACTAGACTGGTCCAAGTCTCAGAAGCACTGAATCAATCAGCATGATAAAAGGGTTGTTCTATGGGATGCTGGGATACCTAAGTGGTGGAGCGCTTGACTTGTAATGACAAGGTCTAGGGTTTGATTCCCAGTCCCAGCCCCCCATAGGCTGAAGAGCTGAGCAATTTGTAACCACAAGGATGGCTCAGGGTGAAAGTTCTCACCTCCCATGCAGTAGGCCCCAGTTTGGATCCCATACCAAGTGGCTCAACATCTACCTGTAGAAAAATAAACCAGAGGGTGCTAGGATGGCTCAGCAGGCTAAGCATTTGCTTTGCAGCCCTGGGTTCCAAGTGTCAAATCCAGGCCCCAGTCTGTGCAGACTCATATGCTGAACTGAGGTGTGCTTCCCATGGCCCCAAGATTAGTTTCCACCCAGTGCGTGCCTCCCATGTGGGAAGTCCCCAGCTTGGTGTCCACCCTGTACCCACACCCACCTGTGTGGAATAAAACTGTCAAAAACTGTTGATGTACAACTATGGAGACTGGTCTGGGCCCTCTCCTTTCTCTCTCTCTCTTTCTCTGTCAAAAACAATAAAATAAATCTTAAAAAAGAAGAAAAAACAAGTAAACCATGTCACAACTAATGATTTACAACTATATAGACTGCTTTGGGCTCTCCTTCCTTCCCTCTCGCTCTCCCCTCTAAAACTGTATATATATATATATATATATATATATACACACACACACACACACACACACACACACACATACATATACATACACACATACATATATACATACACGTATACATATATATACATACATGCTTATATGTTGTTCTAAGTTAATAAATTTGGTGGTAATTAGTTTTGCAGCAATAGTAAGTGAAATACTGACATCTCATTAATCTCTGCACAATTCTTTTTTTTTTTTAGTTTAAAATAAAATGGGTCTCACAGACTAAAGTCAAGATACTGGCAGTGCTGTGTGCCTCCTATAGGAGCTATGAGAGAAAATATTGTGATACTCATGCCTTTCCACCTTCTAGGGGCCACCCACTTCCCATGTTTGTGGCCCCTTATATTTTCTAAGCCAGCAGTAGTAGATGAGGCCCTTGTCATGCTGCCATCTCTCTGGTTCTGTTCTGCCTTCCTCTTTCCCTTTTAAGAACTCTTGTGATTACATTGGTCCCACCTGGGTAAGCCAAGCTAATCTCTTATTTTAAAGTCAGCTGCTTAGCAACTATAATTTTGTCTGCAACCTTAATTCTTCTTTGTCATCTAATGGAACATATTCACAGGTTCTGGTGAGCTATAGGACACTGGCCTATAGCTCACAAAGAATTAACTAGGTTTTTATATTAGGACTATTATGGCTATAGGATACTACCTATATCACAGGGTTATTTAATAATTAAATTTTTCGAGATGTCATCAAGATGGCGGCATGAGAGGAGCTCTTGGAACCTCTCCTGGAAAGACAACAATTTAATCAACTAAGATCCAACCAGAGAATCCCTAAGTAGCACACAGCTTCTGCTGAGAGACCCAAGAAATTTCCTGAAGCTGGAGAAACGGAGGCAAGTGAGAGAGAAAGGGAGCCATATGGAAACACTCCACAGAGTGTGACCCGGAGACACACCCAGTGATGCACCCAGAAGCTGATCCGAGTCCAGCAGAGGAGAGACTGACTGAGGTGGGAGCTGGGGGCATAGGTCCAGGAGCAGAATGACTCTGGATGGGCTGGAGGCCTGGAATGGACAGAGGCGGTGGTGCTGATGCCAAAGCATGGGGTGGACGGGAAAAGCGGGCACAGCTGATGGTGGCGTGAGGCCCTGGTGGGAGTGTGGGGGGTGTAGCCAGGGTGAGGGGCAGGAGGCTGGAGCGAGGTCCCAGTAGCAGCCAGAGATCGGTGTGGGTGACCAGAGTGAGGATCCAGCTACCAGGGCTGGAGTCGGGCGACTGGAGCTGTGGGCCCGTGGAGCATGAGGCCGGCAACTGGAGCCAGAGGTGGGTGTTCCAGTGGCTGGAGTACTGACACCAGGAGTATGTTGGCAGCTGAGGTGCAGAGTGGCCCTCAGTGAAGTGAGGCCCCAACTGGGGCACTGCGTGGCCTTGGACATGGAGTGGGGCTGCTTCCCCTTGCTGTCTCCCAGGGCTCCTCCCACAGGACTTGCCCACAGTGGGCCTTCAGTGAGCTGCTGGTGAGAAGCTGCTGGTGGGAAGCTGCCATTACCCTGTGATGCAGTCAGACCTGCTCCTTTCCCAACAAACCCCACTCCCACTCTTCCTGCTGAAGCCAGCAGAGGGAAGCCACCATTACCATGTGATGCAAAGATACCTGCATCTTTCCAAACAAACCCCTCCTCTACCTGTCCCACTGAAACCAGCAGAGGGATCTAGGTGTGCAGGTTCTGACAGCAGTGGGATCTCGGAGGCATAGAATACCATCGCCCACCATACCTTCCCAAAGAGGAGGCATACAGAGACCAGGGTGACTGAATCAAAGAGAAGCCCACTTCCTAGGAACTGTCCCCCTGAGAACACAAAATAAATAACAGAAACTATTATAAGACACTAATACCAGCTAGGAAGTAAAAGAAAGATATCTTCACTTCTACCAGAGATAAAGTCTTCATGTCTAGGAAGTGAAATGTTCCAACAGTGATGAATACCCCTTTGAACAAAGGAGCACAGAAAGAAAGAAAAATCTCCAGAAAAGGAACTTGAAGATATGGAATTATATGAGCTAAATGACAGAGAATTCAAGGCTGCAATTATAAAAACATTCAAAGGGATCAAAGAAAGCTGGCGGAGTACACAGAAGGAGCTAAGTGATCTCAGAAAGGAAATTGAATCAATAAAAAAGATGCAAACAGATATTATGGAGATAAACAACATAATAAAAGAAATGAAAAATGAAATAGCTAGCATAAGAAGCAGAGCTGACTAGGTGGAGGAAAGAATTGATGAAATTGAAGACAAGAATTTGGAAATGTCACAGAAGGAAGAATAGGGAGACCTAAACGCTAAAAAAAAATGAAAGGCATCTACAAGAACTACCCGACTCCATTAGAAAAAATAATATAAGAATAATAGGTATTCTGCAGGGAGCAGAGGATAAGATGGGCACAGAGAATTTACTCATATAGTAGATGAGAACTTCCCAAATCTATGGCAAGAACTGGAACCTCAAATCCAAGAAGGAAATAGGACCCCTAGCTACTTGAATCCTAACAGACCCTCTCCAAGGCACGTTATACTGAAGATATCAAAGGGCAAAGACAAAGAAAGAATCCTCAAGGCAGACGGAAAAAGAACACCACCAAAACCTATAAAGGAAAGCCCATCAGAGTCATCAGATTTCTCAACAGAAACTCTACAAGTCAGAATGGAATGGAACAAAGTATTCAAAATATTAAAGGAGAAAATTTACCAGCCAAAGGAATACCCAGCAAAGTTATCCTTTAGATATGAGGGAGAAATAAAGACATTTTCAGACATACAAAAACTTAAGGAATTCTCCAGCATTTAAAGAAATACTGAAGGAGGCGATTGGATCTGAAAAAAAAAGTAAAAGTAAATAGGGATAAACTGGAACAACAAAAATATAAAAAGGGGAGGAAGTAAAGACTTAAGTGTCCAAAGACAATGGAGATAAGAAACATCTTTTAGAAAAGGAACCACTGCATATATGAAACTTTCTTTTATATAAAGTTCATGGTAACAACTGGAAAAGAACTTAGAACTGGGACACATAACAATAAAAAAAAGAGAATACAGAAAAAACAGTCATAAACACCATTAAACTAAAATAATCAATGGGAAGAAAAAAGCAAAGAAGCAATAAAAAAGAAAATGACCTATCAGAAAACAAAACATAGAATGGTTATAGAAAATCCTCATATATCAATCAGCAGCCTAAATGTAAATGGACTGAACTCACCAATAGAAAGACAGAATAGCAAACTGGATTAAAGAACAAAAAACAACCTTATGCTGTCTACAAGAGACACACCTCAGCCACAAGGACAAACACAGACTCAAGGTGAAATGGTGGAAAAAAAATACTCCAAGCAATGGCACCCAGAGAAAAGCAGGTGCAGCCATACTTATATCTGACAAAGCAGACTTCAGGGTCAAAAAGGTAATAAGAGACAAAAATGGACATTTCATAATGGTAAAGGGAATAATACAACAAGAAGATATTACACTTAATATATATGCTCTCAACCAAGAAGCACCAAATTTTACAAAGCAACTACTAACAGATCTAAAAGGAGAATGGGATAAAAACACAATTATAGTAGGAGACTTAAAACCCCATTGACAGCTATGGAAAGATCATCCAAACAGAAAATAAATAAGGAAATATCAGCTTTAAATGATATATTACAACAACTGGATATAATTGACATTTACAGGACACTTCATCCTAAAACGCAGGACTATATATTCTTTTCCTGTGCACATGGAATGTTTTCAAGGATAGACCACATGCTGGGACACAAAGCTAGCCTCAGCAAATTTAAGAAGATTGAAATCATACCAAGTGATTTCTCCAGTCACAAAGCTTTGAAATTGGAGATCAACTACAAAAAGAAAGCCAGAAAAACCACATAAACATGAAGATTAAACAACATGTTATTAAAAAATGACTGGATCAAAGAAGAAATAAAAGAAGAAATTAAAAAGTACATAGAAACAAATGACAATGGAAACACAACATACCAAAATTACTGGGATACATAAAAAGCAGTAAAAAGAGGTAAATTTTTATTACTACAGGCCTTTCTCAAGAAACAAGAAAAATCACAAGTATACAACCTCATATCACATCCTCAAAAACTAAAAGAACAAAAAAAATCCAAAGCCTGCAGAAGAAAGGAAATAATAAAAATTAAAGCAGACCTAAATGAAATAGAGAACAAAAAAAACAATAGAAAAAACTAATGCAACAAAGAGCTGGTTCTATGAAAAAAAATTAATAAAATTGACAACTCACCAAGGGAAAAAGAGAAAACACACAAATAATTCGAATTAGAAATGAAAGAGGGGAAATTACAACGGATACCACAGAAATACAAAGGATCATACAAAAATACTATGAAGGACTACCGTATTTTCCGGTGTATAAGACGACCCCCTAATTTTACAGTTAAAACATAGGTTTAGGCCTATATTCGCTGTATAAGACTACCCCCCACTTCCGAGGCAACACCAGTTCTTTTTTAATTAAATTTTTAATGAATGACATTTTTCGAACATACCGTAATATACCATACATTGATACGATACATGGAAGTTCTCTTCACAAATGGCAATGCCATGAACTTGACCGAGAAACAAGAAATCCAAAAGAGAACATTAACAATGATGGCATCATCTGGAAAGAAAATTACATGAAGAACTTGCA
>PVKE010053152.1:0-10133 GCA_004027555.1 Craseonycteris thonglongyai
GTGTGTCCATAGGTCTCTGTGTCTTTGTTACTTTCAGTTTTATATTCCACCTGTAAGTGTGGTACATTTACACAGTGGAATACTACTCAGCAACAAGAAATGATAAAATACAGTCATTTGTGACAACATAGATGGACCTAGAGACCATCTTATTAAGTGAAATAAGTCAGACTGAAAGAATCCGGAAACATAGTTTTAAATGTAACAGAATGTTACAGTTTCTAAAAAATTAGATTAATATTATAGCTCAAAAATGAACTTGTACATGGCATAAAATCAAGTGTAACAGTAGAATATAAGATAAAACTCTTTCTTGTCCACCTCATCTATAACTCATACTTCAAAAATGCAACCACAGAAATTCTTATGTTTCTTTACAAAATAAGTTGTCTCTGAATATATACATATGTATTTATCCCTTCCTTGGATACAAAGTTCTATAAAGTATTCTATATATTTTTTGCATTTATTTATTAGGAGACCTTTCCATGCCAATTAGTTCAGTTCCAGATTTTGCTATTACAAAGAAGATTGCCATATGCATATGACATACATACCTTTTTACTCACTTGTTCAAAACACATTAGAAATTGCTGTACTTGTCCTGTGTAGTTGTGGGGAGTAAGGGTATGGGAATTTTTACTCTGTCCCATAAATCAGATAGATGAGGATTGATAGATACATGATAGATAAATGATAGGTAGATAGATGATAGATGGTTATAGATAGATAGGTAGATAGATAGATAAGTAGATAGATGATAGAGACAGAAAGACAGACAAACAGATAGATATACAATGAACCATTTCATAAAAATGGCTTATTAATAATGGTTTAACAGTAAACAAAGGAACCAGAAACAAACTCAATCTAACTCAGAATGATCTCTGAAGAAACCCCCAGGAATTCATCTATCATGCTTTATTTGTGCAATTTTCTATTTGTATCTTCTTCTAGCTTTTCTCTTCACACTGGTATCACTACCAGCTGGTCCTTTATATTTTCTCTAAAATGACCCCAATAAGATTTTTCTCCGTGTCATGTGCTGTATTATGCATTTGAATCACACAGAATTGCTATTTTGGTAGGTAAAAGTGATTAAATATTGGCATTTTCATATGGTCCAATTTATAGTTTGTACTTTACTACTGGAAATAAAAAAATTTTCAAGAGGCTTTAAGATACCACAACTCTATACAGAATTGTAATGGCACAATCACTAATTATATTAACATAATTTTATTTTCTCAACCCCCTACCCTACACATGAAGTGTGACAATTAAGTTCATGAACTCATCCTAGAAAAAGTGCTACATAATTCATTGCTGAATATCACTATGGTAATCTTTGAAGTACTCCCTTTGGGAAGCTATGCCTAGATGCCAGCGCCTAGTTCACCTTTCAAAGCAATTTTGGAACTCCTGCTGGAATGGCCATCAGAGCCCTCATTGTATGGGGTTAGTGCAAAAGTAATCGCAGTTTTATACAGTGAAATTTAAATCATTATAACTAGGCTCAAACACATCTTTATTAATCAAAAATAAGAACCATTAAAATCAACACACTTTTGCAAATGAGAACTTAGTTTGTTTATTCTTGTCATGTAAAAATTCATGCTTCAAGATTCGATGAACTCTTGGAAAACATTTTCTGCATCCTGCTGGTTTTAGAAATAAAATCCGCAATTACTTTTGCACCAACTTACCCTCCTGTCCTGTATGTCAACAAAATGTCTTCTTTCACTATTTATTTTATCTTCAGGTAATAAAAAAGTCATTGGGGGCTAGATAAGGTGGGAAAGAAGGAAGTTCCAATTCAGTTATTTTTTGATCGGCTAAAAATTCCCTTGCAGCCAGTGTCATGTGAGCTGCTGCATTGTTATGATGCAAGAGCCATGAGTTGGTGAAAAGTTCAGGTCGTTTTCATGTAAGTTTTTTACACATCCTTTTCAACACTTCTGAATAGTCAACTTGGTTGATTGTCCAATTGGTATAATTTTGTAATGAACAATCTCTCTAATTCAAAAAACAATGTTAGCAACATTCTTTTAACTCTTGATTTGGACTGACAGAACATTAAGTCATGAAGAATTGGCTGACTTCCGTTGTCTACTTTGACATTTTGTTTCAGGGACATATTGGTACACTTGTGTTTTAATACCAGTGATAACACTGTCCAACACATCATCTTGCCTCTCCAAGCGGGCTTGGCAAACTTCAACTCTAATTTTGCCTTTGTTCATTGATAAGCTCTTTAGGGGTTATTTTTGCACACATCTTTCTTATGCCAAGATTTTCAGTGAATATTTTTCCTGTTTCTCTATCAGTGTTTACTTGATCTGCTATGCTTCTCAAAGTCAGCTGACAACTTTGAAGCACAATTCCATTAATTTTTCAATGTTTTCATCAGTTCTGCTCATTATTTGCTGCCCTGGCCTCTCTTCATCAGAAATGTAAGATTTGTTCATTGCTCTAATTCAAACTCCGACATTCTCTTGACAGCACACAAATATACGCAACAATAATAATTAGCACCACTCAGCAAGACATCACCACACATTGACAAGAAT
This sequence comes from Craseonycteris thonglongyai, assembly GCA_004027555.1. NCBI lineage: Eukaryota > Metazoa > Chordata > Mammalia > Chiroptera > Craseonycteridae > Craseonycteris > Craseonycteris thonglongyai. Next base: position 2,571 of record PVKE010053152.1, read on the forward strand.
ATAGCTGTGAGACACTGATAGATCAAGGTTTTGAAATCTTACCAAGTTGTCTGTACAGCGCTGCCTATGTAAGCACACTGTGGCAAGGTCACAAACTGGTCAGATTTTTGTGTGCCTGTCACTCATCTTCCTGGTAAAGAGCTGAAATTCACTGTTTTGAACTATTCAGAGGTTACTTACCATTGTTATTTTTTTAGGGTTACCTCACTTGAAACAACATTGTAGTAAAACTTTAAAAAACTGCACGTACTCAACTATAAATCCTGATTGTAAAACTTAAAATGCTTCAGTGTCACCTCCTCTATCCCAATGAACTCCAGGTTTCCTTTTACTTTCTACAGAACTATCTTAGTTCCTCATGAATGTTAAACATTAGTAGATAAGGCATGCTTTTGATTCTTTGCATAATTACTGTAGGAAATATCTATTCCATGTCTTACCTAATTGGCCAAGGAGGAAAATCTGTTTTATAATTTTACCACAGAACATATTTTTACTTTATTGTTAAATATTTTGTATTATGAAACATAAAATATGTATTTCTTTTTATCAGGTAAGAATTTTTAGTTTATTGCTTTGGATGGCAGGAGGGTCAGAGCTAAAATTAAAGCATACTGAAACTACAATAACTGAAAAACCTCTAACCTTAGTCCTAACATTAACCATTGTCCTAACTCGGTGTTATTTCATTCCATAGCTATACTTAAAATTGAAACTTCTACATTGACATTTCTTTTTAAATAATTATCTTTTTTTTTAACTTTATTTTATTTTATTTGACAGAGAGAGAGAGAGAGAGAGAGAGAGAGAGAGAGAGAGATACAGAGACAGAGAGAGAACTGACCTGGGGGAACTCCCCAGCTCAGCACATGGGTCCGTGCAGCCCGGGACCGGGACTCGATCCTCAGTCCCTGGTGCTGCAAAGTGAGCACTTAACCCACTGAGCCATCCTGGCTTCCCCTACATTGACATTTTTAATGTAACATATTATTTTAGTAATTTCATATCTTTTCTAAGAAATAAAATAAAATAAATAATAAAATTAAATATTGAAAACTTGCATTAGTATGATTTTGAGTGAATCTACACAATAAAAAAGATCCATAAAAATTAATATATTTGTTTTTGAAATAGCATATAGATCATTACTATGTCAGAACTTGTTTTAAAAATAATTTGATATAAATTTTAGCTAAATAAAATATGTGTAATTAAGCCAACAGAAAAATTTTTTTTAATTATGCTCTGTATGATACTATAATATTGGAAATATGTCACTATACAATGGCTATCCAGAAAATGTCCAGCCATAACTGTTCTCATTATATTGACAATGGCTGGATTTTTTTTTTTTTTTTGGACATCACTCATACATTTATCCAAAAATCTAGAATGTATAACTAGAGTGAACCCTGAAGGTAAACTATGAACTTTGGACAGTTATGATGTGTCAGTGTAAGTCCATTAGTTGTAACAACATATAGTCCATTCTAATGAAGGATGTTGATAATGAAAAGGCTCTATGTGTGTGGAGATTGGCAATATGGGATACATCTGAACCCAATTTTCAATTATTCTATGAACCTAAAGCTGCTCTAAACTATTTTAAAATGTAAAGTAAAAATAATTAGATTAGAATAACTTTTACTTTTTACTTTGTATATGTTGAACCTTAATACTTAACATTGTAATTACATGAAAATTTCTACAGCTTAAAAATAGTATATTATCTTCCAAAACAAGGTATTTCACTTAATATCATCTTTTGTTTAACACAATGGATTTTGCCTTACAAAGGTAAATGTCTGCCCCCAGTAAAGGTGAACAGTTTTAAAAATAGAAATGTTTAACCAATATAATTAACACTTTTGAGAAAAGCCAAACAAATTTCAATTCCTTCATAAATATCTATTACAGAAAGGGAACCAGAAGTTTTAGGATCTAAAATATTATCAAAAATAACAAATATAGCATCTATTGCTATCAATAAGTGAACTAAAAATTTATTTACATCTCTGTAACATGAATCTATGTTCAACCTTCATACCTGTATTACTTGTGTCTCATTTATCAAGAAAACATATACTTATAAGTTTTGCCTGTTTTTATTATGAGGGGTTATCAAGACATTTGTGGAATGAAAGGGAAGAGGGTAAAAAAGTATTTAATATTTTTGCTTTCTCAATACATTCACCCTTAAACCTAATATACTATTCAGATTTTTTTCAGTAAGCTTGTTTATACTCTCAAAAATAATGTTTTGTTTGAGCTCTCAAAATTGCAGCTTTAACCTCTTCATTGTCTGTAAATTTCTTCCCTTGATATCTTTATTTCATATTTGGAAACAAATTGCAATCAGATTGAGCCAGGTCTGGACTGTAGGAAAGATGGTTTTACATTTAGAAGCCACAGTTGTGAAACCAGCACGATATTGGTCTTGTGCACGGCATGCTGTTGTGCAAAAGCAGCACCACTTTTGTTCACTTTTCCGTTCTTTTCTCCTTCACAGATTATTTTAACTGTTTCAGCAGACTGAAATAATCCTCTCCAGGTATTGTGACACCCTTATCTCTGCAATTGAGCAACATAACGCCCTCTATATCCTGAAAAACAGTAGCCATAATGTTTCCAGTCACTTGCAACACCTTCACTTCTTAGGGGGTGACGTGCCCTTTTCATGCCACTGCATGGACTCCTGCTTTGACTCAGGCTCACTATGATAAGCCTACATTTCATCTCCAGTGACAATCCTATTTAAAATGTCATCTTTGCTGTCTCTGCAGAGCTCCAAAAACTCATGAACACTTGATGTACTGTTGTTTTTGAAGTGACCTGAGAATTCTCAGTACCCATCTTCCACTGACTTTTGACATCTTTAGATGCTGATGGAGAATATTCAAAATGGTTATAGGTGATACTCAAAGAAACAATTTCTGCAAGCTTTTTTTTATTCAATCTGATATCTCCCACTACAAGTTTTCAACTTTTTTGACAATTTCTGAGGAAGTGGCCTCAACAGGGCATCCCAGATGGAGATCATTTTAAATTGACTCTCTGCCTTGCTTGAACACACTATGCCTCTTCCCAGGACAACAGTACATGTAAACTGCTACCACTCTTCCAAAATGATTTGAGATGTTGTCCCTTGTTTTGTGAGGAACTTAATGATGGTGTGAAATTCAATTTTATTCATACTTGGGGTTTTCTTCACCTTTGACATCCTTCTTTAGTGATATATGACAGAACATGGTTATAAGTAGGCTAAAATTTGGCACATATACTAATAATAAGTTATACAATCAAAATGTGTGTACTAGTACTCTCATTTCTTCAATAACCCCTGTATTCTGTAAATTTCTCATATGTTTTATAAAGAAAATGCCCACCTACCCACTCAGTTATGTTTTCATCCCCCACTTAGTAGATAATATAGTTTATGATGTGTGAGATCATAAACCTGGATGGTACAGTCTGATCACTAAAAGTTTCAGAGTGTGAGAATATGAAATCTCATTAGATATACTGGCAAGTAGCCTTCTATTTATGAATCAAAATTTTCAATTCCCACTAGAAGTAAGTAAAAGCATCTGTTACCACATTCTGTTCAAGTGAAAGCATGTGTTCTGCACAGAATTCCAAAAACCAAGTGTAGTCTGCAACCCTCTGATTTGGAAGCCAAATTCCCTCTAAAATTTATGTGCTAAAGTATGTATATTGCATGTGATATCATCTATTATTTCAAACATTGCCTAATTTAATGTATCTAAATAATTTCATATTTAGATACTCTGCAACTCAATGTCCTGGACTACTCAATTTCACTGTCATTTTCTGAATGTGTAAGTATATTAGGTTTTTCATCAGTTTTGTCACTTGTAAAATGAGAAAAAGACCTACTTCTTTGAACTGTTATGCGTATATGTGTTAACTGCTTCCCATTCAAGCAGAAATCAGGATTGTCACTTCATTATCTCAGGGAGGTAAGTGATAGAGAGGATGAAGTAAGCAATAATAAGTAGTTTGTTAGTTTTTTTTAAGAACTAGGACATAGAGAACAGAGGGAAGGAAAAAGAGAGACCAAGGAAAATTATAAGCTAAAGGAAAACTTTCTCCCAACTCAACAGTAAAATTATTTCACTGGGCTGCAGGTAAAGAGAAATCTGTGAGTCCTAGATTAAGTCAGGGATTATAATACCCTGGAATTAAAAGAAGAAAAAAAAAGGCTATGTGGCATTTCTTAGAGGACAAGTCCCTACACATCATTGATATTCTGAATGATGAAAGATTTCTCTGTCCTGACTATTGCAGAAAAGTGGTTGACAGGACCCTGGGTCAGAAACAGAATGTGATCAGACATGATATATACTTCAGCAGTAACCTCTGAGACAGATGACTGATGGATGATCAAAGGCTTTCAAATTCTGACAATCTGTAAACTCTAACTGACATAATTCTAGAAGAAAGAGCAGGAAGTATATGAATGTATTAGGAAGGAGAGGACACAGAGGAAACCACTGGCCTTAAGAGTAGAGAGATAAGCAGTTGAACATAGAAAGTCATGGCTTACTGGAACAGAGCTTCATGAGCAGAAACCACAAAGAGACCAAGGCAGAGGTAGAAGAAGAAAAAAAAAAAAAAGCCTGAACTGTAATTAACAAATTACTTGAGGTTCAGTGCAGACAACTGTGAGACTTAAAAAATCCTGCGAAACCAAGTCTTAAAGAGGTCTCAAAATCTTGTGAGATTTACCGCCAGGAGCTTGACTAGGTTCTACTGAAAACAGCTGAGAAAAAAAATCCCCTTTGCCTCCAGCAGAAGGAGAGGAAAAGAAAATATCATGAAACACATCAGAGTATTCTTTTCTTCTTAATATGGCTTGCCTTCAGTAGAAGCTATCTAACCTGCTGGGGTGTTATCAGGGTCTAACATACTTAAGGAGGGTAAATACTGGACTTGGGCCAGCTCTAACCTTCTACACAAAAGAAAGAAAACACTAAATTCCAGCCTACTCTAGCCAAGTCCCATCTAAGGGGTTAAAAACAAAAAGTAAAACAAAAACAAAACAAACAACAAAAATTACAAACACATATCATTTATAACTGAGAAATTTTGAGGAAGTTCATAGCCCCAGAACAAAGGCTTATTAAGACACTGACACCTAAACATAAAGACTACAGAATGGTTCCTTTCTCCCAACACCATACTACCACATTACTGAAGGTCTATTTACAGTAGGCCTTCTGCATCGTGTATAGCTATCAAAAAAAATTTACAAGTTATACCAAAAGGGAAAGAAAAGACACTTTAAAGAGTCAGAGTAAGCATCAGAACCTGATATGGCAAGGATGTTGGAGATATTAGACTATATGTTTAAAACAACTGTAAATAATATGCAAATGATTCAAATGGATAAGGAGATAGCATGCAAGATCAGATGGGCAATGTAATCTAAGCTATAAATATCCTAGAAAATACTACTCAGCAATAAGAAAAGGTGAAATATAGCAATTTGTGACAACATGTACAGAGTCAATAGTTTAGTGGTTACCTGAGGGTAAGGGGGAAGGTGAGTGGGAGAGCTGAGGAGGGGAGTAGGGAGAGGGCATCAAATATATGGCGATGGAAAGAGAGCTGATTCTTGGTGGTGAGCACATAATGCAATATATAGACAATATAATGTAGAATTGTACACCTGGAAACAGTGTCATTATTATCAATCAATGTCACCCCAACAAATCTAACAATCAGAAAAAGGGAAAATAGCCAAAAAGAAATGCTGAAAAAAAAAAAGTACACAATAACAGAAATGAAGACTGCTTTTGATGGGCGAATCTTAGACTGAACACAACTTAGGAAAGAATCTCTGAGCCAGAAGATATAGCAATAGCATTCTTGAAAACTAAAACCAAACAAAACAATGACAAAAATCAAACAGAATATCCCAAAATGGTGGGACATCTACAAAAGGTATAATATACATGTTATAAAAAATACAAGAAGGAAAAGAAAAAGAAAAAAACAAAAGAAATATTCAAAACAACAATGGCTGGTAATATGCCCAAATTAACATCACACACCAACATACTGGTCCAAAAATCTCCGAGAATACCAAGCAGGATAAATGTAAAAAAAATACATAAACATAATGATAATAATACATAAGCATATCATTTTTCAGCCAATAGAAAATCAAAGATAAAAAGAAAAATCATGAAAGAAACCAGAGAGGGTAAAACCTTATCTATAAGCAACCAAAAATAAAAATTACATTCTATTTCTTCTCAGATACAATGAGCAAGAACAAAATGGAGTAGATGCTAAAGCAACTGGAGATACACATTCAAAAAAATTAAAATAAAATAATAAAGGAAACATCTTACTTCCTTCACTAAAGTAAATGTAAAATGTAAAATTATAAAATTTCTGAAAGATAATAGCAGAAAAACTGATAACTGGGTATGGCAAAGACATACCCTATTAAAAAAATTAATAAACTGGAATTCATTATATTAAAAAATAAAACTGTGTAAGACAATGTCAAGAAATTGAGAAAGCAATACATAAACTAGGAAAATATATTTGTAAAATACACATCTGCTAAAGGACTGTTATACAAAACATATAAAGATCTCTTAAAACTCAACATTAAGAAAGCAAATGCCCTGATTAAAATACAGGCGAAAGACCTAAATGGAAACTTTACCAAAGAAGATATGCAGATATCAAATAAGCATATGAAAATATGTTTCTAATTATGTTATTGGAGCATGCAAATTAAAACAACAGAAAAACTCAGCAGTTGAACATTTGCCTCACAACCCTGAGGTCCGAGGTTTGATTCCTTGCCCTGACCTGTGCAACCCCATACACTGAATTGTGGTGCAACAGGTAAATGCAGGGACGATGGCAAAGGTTCTCCCCTCCCATGTGGGAGACCCTCTAGTTTGGTTCCCACTCCATGCAGCCCCCATATCCAACTGTGTGGAATGAAACCAAGTCATAGCTAATGACGTACAACTATGGAGACTGCTCTGGGCCCTTCACCCTTCTCTCTCGCTCTCTCACCGACCTTTTCTCAAAACAATAAAAAACAAACACACAAACAAGCAAACAAAAAACAATGAGATACCACCACTAAATGCCCATTAGAATAGCCAAAATCCAAAACACTGATATCACCAAACGCTGGTGAGGATGTGGAGCAACAGAACTCTCATTCATTGCTGGTGGGAACATAAAATGGTAGTCACTGTCCTGGAAGATAGCTTAGCAGTTTCTTACAAAACTAAACATACTCTTACAATATTATCCAGCAATTACATTCATTAATATTTATTCAAAGGAGTTGAAAACTTATGCTTACACAAAACCTGCACATGGATGTTTATAGCAACTTTATTTGTAATTGCCAAACTTTAAAGCAATATGACCTTCAGTAGCTAAATATATAAATAAATTGTGGTACATTCAGACAATAAAATATTATTCATTTTTGAAAAGAAATGAGCTATCAAGCTATATAAAGATGTATAAAAATAATGCATATTTAAAGAGAAAAAACAC
>PVKE010053153.1:0-10131 GCA_004027555.1 Craseonycteris thonglongyai
AGAGAGAGAGAAGTGGGAGGGGAGGGGAGGGGAGGGGAGGGGAGAGGAGAGGAGAGGAGAGGAGAGAGGAGAGGAGCAAGGAAATGAGAGACATAGATTTTGAGGAATTGAAAGAATTTCAGTATGCTTCTATTCCTTTTAGAGCACCTTGTTGATTGGTCCCTATTGAGAGTTTTCCTCTACAAACACATGGTAATGTTTCAAGGGTTCCCTATCCTTGGTGTCTTTAGACAGTATCTGTGAGAAAGGAAAGGTCTGCTGTCCTTGAATATTCATCATGTCTTTGTTGGTCCTCAACTGTGCCCGTGAGTTCCTCAGACTTGCTCTTCTCATTAACTGGGACACTCCATTCTCCCATAAGCCATCCCGGATCTGCACCCACTAGGTCGACTCAAGGGTCTCCCCACTTTGCTTCCAATGACAGCCAGTGAAGGGTATGATCACAACACTGAAAAATACCACAAAGGGGCAGGGGTGAAAAAGTTGAAGGGGAATAAAGGTCAAACTTCCAGTTATAAAATAAATAAGCCATAGAGAGCAGAATAGAACCAGCACATCTTTGCATGGCTTCTCCCTCTGCACAGGTGGACCGCTGCCAAAGTAACTTCCCAAGTCCCTCTTCCCCAGCTGGACTTTTTGTCACTATTTTGATACAATTTTGGACTTAATAGACTATTTGCAACAGTAGTATAATGTTTGTTTACCTTTTACCAAGTTTCTAAATGGATGCATGTTGCTCCATTTGTTTTTTGCTTTACCACAACTTTCTCTCTTTCCCTGTACCACAACTTTTTTAGTAATTCAAGAGTAAATTGTAGACTTTATGTCTGTTTACTGCCAGTGTATAAATCCTAAGCACAGGATATTTTCTTATGTACAATGCTCTCTGTGGCTACTTCTCTTCTGATACTGTCTGGATTCTTGCCTCAATAAATCAGGAACTTTACAGCCCATGTGTAGATGGTTTATTTTGGCAGCTTCAAAGGCGGACAGCTTTTGTGAAAATGAAAACCTTCATTTAAAAACAATAGAGAACTCTCTGTCCTGAATAGCAATTAGGGGGCCCTGTAACAATTAGTATCAGAATGTGTAAACTTGCAAATTGTTTTTAATGTGAAATAGAAAAAAGGGAACAGTACAAACTGTGTACAATTTACCAATGTTAAAAAAAAAAGCATTTCCTTCCAGTCCTCTTCCATGATTTAACTTTATTTTAATGTAAATTTGGGGGGTTTTGTTTATTGTTTAATTATTGAAACTTTTTTCTTTAATTTTCATAATTTCTAATCTGCTATCTTCTCAGAAATACTGATGTAATTCTTGTATGTAGTTCCTCTTCTGATTGTTTATATCAGATTGTAAGCCTATCATTGTATGAAATGGTATCCACAGGATACTTAGTTATTGACCTAATTATGTGCAACTTTTTAAAATATTTTTTGGGAGATGCTGGTAACCTCTTCCTAAACACTCGCTTTTTTTAAGTTTATTTATTTTATTAATTTTTGACAGAAAGAGAGAGAGATACAGAGACAGAGACAGAGAGAGAAATGAACTGGTGGCACTCCCCAGTTCAGCATATGGTTCCGCATGGACCGGGGCCGGGATTTGATCCTCAGTCCCTGGCACTGCAAAGTGAGCGCTTAACCCACTGAGCCATCCCGGCTTCCCCTAAACACTCAGCTTTATCAGAGCAAGATCCTGCTCTTGTGATGTGTGGTGGTGTCTTGCTGAGTGGCATTCATTAGCGTTGTGTGCTTTTATGTGCTGTCGAGAGAATGTCAGAGCTTGAATTAGAGCAATGAACGAACATTAAATTTATTGTTAAACTTGGCAAGAGTAGAAGTGCAATCAGGGACATGTTAGTCCAAGTTTATGGGGACAATGCCATGAATAAGATGGCAATGCACAAATGAATTAAATGCCTTCCTGAGGGGAGAGAAAACGTCATTGATGAAGAGAGGTCAGGGCGGTCAGTAATCAGCAGAACTGATGAAAATATTGCAAAAATTTATTAAATTGTGTGCCAAAATTGTTGGCTAAGTGTGAGAAGTATGACAGACCAAGTAAACATCAATAGAGAAACAGAAAAATCTTTACTGAAAATCTTGGCATGAGAAAGGTATGTGCAAAAACGGTCCCTAAGGAACTCAGTGATGAACAAAAGCAAAGGAGAGTTGAAGTTTTGCAAGGCCTTTTGGAGAGGCAAGATGGTGTCTTGGGCCACGTAACCACTGGTGATGAAACATGGGTGTACCAATACCACCCTGAAACAAAGCATCAAAGTGTACGGAAGTCAGCCAATTCCCACGACTAAAAGAGTTCTGTCAGTCCCATTCAAGAGTCAAAAACGATGTTGCTTTTTTTTTTTTAATCTCAGAGGGATTGTTCATTATAAATTTGTACCAACTGAACAGTCAACCAAGTTGATTATTTGGAAGTGCTGAAAAGACTGCATGAAAAAGACAAAAATGTCCTGAACTTGTCGCCAACAACTCATGGCTCTTGCATCATGACGATGCACCAGCTCACATGGCACCATCTGTGAGGGCGTTTTTAGCCTGTAAACAAATCACTGTATTGGAACACCCTTCCTACTCACCTAATCAGACCCCCAGTAAGTTTTTTCTTTACCTGAAGATAAAGGAAATATTGAAAGGAAGACATTTTGATAACATTTAGGACACCAGAAAAAGTTCCAAAATCGCTTTGAAGGGCGCACTAGGCTCTGGCGTCGGTGCATAGCTTCCCAAGGGGAGAGTACTTCGAAGGTGACCATAGTGATACTTAGCAATGAGGTATGTAGCACTTTTTCTAGGATGAGTTCACGAACTAATTTTCAGACCTTAAGATATTCCTGTTTCTCTATTGATGTTGCCTTGGCCTGCTATGCTTCCGACAGTCAGCCTACAAGTTTGACATTTTGCAATGTTTTCGTCAGTTCTGCTCCGTACGGGACGCCCTGACCTCTCTTCCTCGGTGAAGCTTTCTCTGCCTCAGGAAAAGCCTTGCCATCTGTTATCCAAAGAGAAGGAAGGGCCTTGAAGTCGCAACCTTGCTTTCCCCGCACTAGAAACGTCCTCCAGGCTCCCCTGGCCGTGGTCCGCGCCGCTGCGCCTCGCCCCGCCCACCACCCCGTTTCCTCCAATCGCGGCCTTGGTCCCGCCCCTGCCCCAGCCTCCTTCCTGCATCCGGCCTGGCTGGGTTGGTCTGCAGCCTAGAGAGAGGCATGGAGGTTCACGGCGGACCCCAGTCCAGCCCAAGCTCTTCCTCGTCCCCCCAGGATGTCTCCCGGGTCTCGGTGTCCAAGGAGCTGCTGACAGCGGGGAGCGGCGGCCACGGAGGTGACAGGCGGGTGCCCGCGGCCCAAGCAGTCGGGGAGAAGCGGGGTGCCGCTCCATGCCTAGGCCCCGCACCCCCGAGGGGGTCCCGGGGACGACCGCAGGGCTCCGGCATGCCAGCTGCCGCGGGGATCGGGGGTGGAGGGGCCGCGTGGCCGGGGATCGTTCTTACATTCCTCGCAGTACTAAGCGCCCACGCTGCAGAGCGCCCAGCGAGACAGCTCCCCTCAGGGGAGGGCTTTGGGGCTTGCTGTCTGAGCCCCAGCAGTTGGCTGGTCGGAAGCAGATAACTGTTAGGGTACCCTCCTCAATACAACCTCTTCATGATCACAGGACCAGCCCTCAGCCCGCCCTCTTGTCGAGGGAAACGTGGATCCAGGGAATCCACGCAGGGTTTCACACACCATAATAGAGACCTTAAAAATCATGAGTTCGAATCCCAGCCCCACAAGTAATTAGCAATGGCTGACTTTAGGAGAGTTGCTTACATTCTTAACACCCCACTTTTCACATTTGGAAAATGGAGTAGTATCTACCGAATTTTTGTGAGAAAGACTGTACTTATTTAAGGTCTTGCATATATTTTCATTACATATTAGCTGCAAGACATGGTTCTTTGAGAACCCAGAACATCTGAAGGAGTTATAATAATAACCAAAGCATATATAGTGCTCATGATACCCCAGGAATTAACTAATTTAATCTACACAATAACCCTGTGCGGAAGGTTCTGTTCTCTCCATTTTATAGATGAAGAAACACAGTCATGGTGTATCATACAAATAAGCAACTTACCAGAGACCATGTGGCTGGAAAATACAAAACTGGAACTTGAATTTAATTTGTCTTACACCAGAGTCACAGCTCTTCACACTAATCCAGCTGTTTAGGCCTAAAGTAGTAAGCAATGAATGTTGAGTTCAACTTTGTGAGTGAACAGGATTTTTGTACCAGAGTGACATTTTGCAGGTGTGGGAAACAGGATGTATAAAGCTGACAAATCCTGTTCTCTGAGCTCTGATGGGCTGAAGAGTTAAATTGATTTGAGAAGTAGTGAATGATGAGGCTGAGTAGATAGAATGGGGGCCCAAAATTTCTCCAGAGGGCTCTTTTGTCTAGGTTGGACACCTTTACTAAAGGGGAACTAACCAGGCAGGTGTGTTTTACAAATGCAGGAACTAATGCTTAAAAGAGATTAGGTAATTTGTCCAGTATGAAGCACACCAAGTAACCATTTCTGGCTTCACTTAACCGTTATTGTATTCTGTACCGCTTCCTTCATTCTGTCATTGCAGACTCCCATTTGTCACTGATGGATTTCTGATCCAAAAAGGTGCAGCTTTAGTGTGGACTTATTTTTCAGTATTGATGACACAGAGGTGTATGAGACAGGCATAAGAACAGGGAGATAGATGTGCATAAAGAACTAAAAATGTAATGGAACTTGGTGTGCTTCTTTTTAAAAAGTCTTGGAAAAACATGGGGGTGGGGGGATGCCGGGATAGTTCAGCAGGTTGAGTGCTTGCCTTGCACCTGTGAGGTCTGGGGATCAAATCCCAGCACCAGCCCATGCAAACCCATATGCTGAACTGTGGCACAAATGGTAACCCCCAGGATCACAGAGAAGGTTCTTTCCTCCCATGCGGGAGGTCCCCAGTTCAGTTCCCAGCCCACACAGCCCCACATCCACCTGTGTGTAATGAAATTATGTCAAAAAACTAATGATGTACAATTATGGAGACTGCTCTGGGCTCTCCCCACTTCTCTCTCACACACCTCTTAATAAAATAAATCTTTTTTTTTTTTTTAAGATTTATTTTTATTGTTTTTAAAGAAAGAGAGAGAGAGATACAGAGACAGAGAGAAAGGGGAGGGCCCAAAACAGTCTCCATAGTTGCACATCATTGTTTCTTTCACATAGTTTCATTCCACAGGTGGGCATGGGGCTGCACAGGCCAGGAACTGGGCCAGGGTCTCACCTTGGTGAGAACTGAACTGGGGGCACTCCCCAGTTCAACATATGGGCCTGCACTGGTAGGGGCCGGGATTCGATCCTCGGTCCCTGGGGCTGCAAAGTGAGCGCTTAACCCACTGAGCCATCCCGGTTTCCCCAATAAAATAAATCTTAAAAAAACAAACAAAAAAACATCTTGGAATGGTCAAGGCTTGAGGGTGGTCATGGAAAGTTACATAAGTTTGTGTGTGTGTTTTCAGGTATATGGGACAGATTGCTCATCAACTCCAAGCCTAATTCCAGAAAGAATTCCACTCTTCAAACAATTCGGATAGAGAGGAGTCCCTGTAAGTAGCCACCCCCTAACTTCTTCTGTCAAGAACCTTCTCTGATATTAAATTCTGCCTAATTAAACAGTTATTTGATGGGACAATCTCTGCTTTCCTGGTCAGATATTAAACCACAGAGCCAAATCTTACTTGGGATTTACATTGTGAAGTCGGTGCATAAGGGTAGAATTTCTCTCATTATTCATTTTCTTTAGGGCAATAACATTTCCCAGAAAAACTCCCTGTAGGATGAATTTTGGGGAAGCAAAAACAATTATTGTTAATTCTGTGGGAATTTTTTTAGAGGTTACTGAGCTCAAATGTAATACATATGTATGAGAGGACACAGTTACTTAAATGATAAATATTACTCATAACGTGACATAACAGAGCCAGTTCTGTTTGTGAATTATTCCATAATATTGCTGTACTGTACACTCATTAATATGTACCACACTCAGACTTTATTCATATAATATTCAGGTAACACTCAACATCTGTATAATTCACTCTTAATGTTAAAAAAATAAAAGAATAAAGACAAGTATTTCAGTGAAAACACTGTAAATGATACATGAGGTTATCGTGTCTCTAAACTAAGAAGTGAGTATTCTGAGAGGGGTACTTAACCATAGTGTGCACTGACTCTACAGCAGCTAAAGTGATTGCATTGTGGCTCCCCATTCAAATACAAGCTTTTGTGTAGACATAGGTTTTCATTTGTGGGGGACATAATACCTGAAGTGGAATTGTTAGGTCATATAGAAAGTATACGTTTTTATAAAGAGGAAATGGCCAAACTGTTTTTACAAAGTTGAATATCCATTTTTCATTCCCACCAGCCCTGGTTTAGTTGCCTTAGTTGCCTCAGGAATACGAGGGGGATCCAAAAGAACCTGGAGTTTTCTTCTGTAGTACAGGCTTCCCCCACTAGGTGAGTGTTCTGGGAACCCATCTGCATCAGTGTGCCAGTTGGCGACGCTGTGAGAGGCTGCATTTGGCTTCAGTAAACTTTTTTGGGGGGAGACTCTTTCAACGCATTTGCCCATTTTATGATGAGTGATTTACACAAATGATGTGTGACATGATGATGCACCTGCCCACACTACACTGAGTATTCAGCAGTTTTTGACCAAAAAACGGCATGACCCCCGTTCCCTACCTTCCCTATTCACCCACTCTTGTTTCAAGCGACGTTTTTTTTTGTTGTTCCCTGATTTAAAAAAGTCCTCAAAGGGAAACCTTTTGCTGATGTGGAAGAGGTGAAGCAAAAAACGGCAGAAGCACTAAAAGCATCAAAATTGACAAATTCAAAAACCTTTTTGAGTAGTGGGAAAAACGTCTTGATGGGTGTATTACATCAAACAGAGAGTGCCTTGAAGGTGACTGAAGTTTAAACATGTAAGAATAAATGCACAATTTTTACTAAATAAATTCCGGGTTTTTTGGGGGTCCCCTCTCCTCTCATACGTGGTCTGTCTTTTAGCTCTTCTAGTGTGTATGTGGTGGTATCACATTGTGATCTCAGTTCTTAATGACTAGTGATGTTGAACATGTTTTCCTATGTTAATTCTCCATTTTTGTCTTTGGTGAAATGTGTGTTCAGATTTTTAGTTCATTTTAACAATCAGGTTGTTTATCTTATTGATAAACAGCGTTTCTTGTAGTGCAGGCCTGCTGGTGATGAATTCACCAACCTTTGTACATTTAAGAAAGGGTTTATTTTGTTTTCAGTTTTGAAAGATGTTTTCAGTGCATATAGTGTTCTAGGTTGACGGGGTATTTTTTTGTTGTTCAATTTATTGGGGTTTTTAATTTTTTAAATCTTTTAGTATTTTAAAGGTGTTGCTTTGCTGTCTTCTGACTTTTTTTCGGATGCAAAGTCTGCTATCATTCTTATCACTGTCATGTATAAAATATTTCCTTTTTCTCTGGCTGCTTTTAAAATTTCCTTTTTAAAAAAAATACCACTGGTTTTCACAAGTTTGATGGTGATGTGGCTTGTAGTCTTTGTGATTCTTAAGCTTGGGTTTGTTGAAGTTCTTAGAGTTGTGAGTTTAGTTTTCATGTAATTTGGGAAATTTTTAGTTATTCTTTTCTTTGGATATTTTTCTCTCCTTCCTTTCCTCTCACCTTTCCTGCAAGGACTCCAGTTACACATAATTTTACTTCTTGAAATTGTCCCACAGTTCTCTGATACTTGTTTTTGTTTTGTTTTTTAGTTTTATTTTTTGTTTCATTTTGGGTAGTTTCTACTGCTGTGTATTCAAGTTCCACTATCTTTTCTTCTCTATTATTTGATCTGTTTAATCCAATCTAGTTTATTTTTCAAGTCTGATGCTGTACTTTCCATCTTTAGAAGTTCAGATTGAGTCTTTATAGCTTTCATTTCTTTTCATTGTGTTTGTGCCTCTCTCTGCTTTCTTTAAAGATTTATTTTTATTGGTTTTTGACAGACAGAGAGACAGATAGAGACAGAGAGAAAGGGGAGGGCCCAGAGCAGTCTCCATAGTTGACAGCATTAGTTTTCCATATAGTTTCACTCCACAGGTGGGCACGGGGCTGCGCAGGGCAGGAACTGAGCCAGGAGCCTCCCGCATAGGCCCTGGCAAGACCTGAACTGGGGACACACCCCAGTTCAGCATATGGGTTCGCATGGGCCGGAGCCGGGATTCGATCCCTGGTCTCCGGGGCTGCAAAGCAAGCGTTTAACCCGCTGAGCCATCCCAGTTTCCCCATCTCTCTGCTTTCTTGAATATGTGGAGTGTATTTATAATAGCTGTTTTAACATTCTTATTGCTGATTCTGTCATCTGTGTTATTTCTGGATCTATTTCTATTGATTTTTTCCCCTACCCTTTATGTATTGTATTTTCCTGCTTATTTGCATGCTTGGTAATTTTTATTAGATGCTGGACATTTTGAATTTTATGTTGTTGTACACTGGATTTTGTTTTATTCTGTTAGAAGAACTGCAGCTGACCTAGCTTCAGGGGTTTATTTAGCACGTGCTCTTTCCAAAGTACCACAGAAATATCTGGCTTCTCAGAATCATGGTTTGTTCCTCACATGGAGTCCTTGTTTTGTGTTACATGATCCATTAGACACCAAAGCAGAACAAAATCTGGCTTCATCCTCCATCTGAGGTAATAGATTGAAACCTGCAAACACAGAAATACCTGTATTTTTATCAATAACTTTTCTATCTGAAGGGGCATGATAGCTCACATTTATTCACTGTTTATGTGCCAGACATTGTGTGGAGGTTTGTATGTACATGGCCTCATTTAACCTTTCTGGTAGCCTATTTTATAATTAAAGTCCACATTTTGACCTTTACCACCATTTTCTTTACTTCTTCCATATACTGTGTACATTTTAGTTATCTGTTTAGCTGTCTCAGGGACTTAAGTTTTGAGCTAGTTGCATTCTGGGCCTCTTGAGAGAGAGAAAAAAAAAAATTCTTTTGTGTTGACCTCCCTGTACTTAGCACAGTGCCTAGCAATTGTCACCAGTTTCACAGATGAGTAAATTGAGGTTTCAAGTGCTTAAATTACATGTGTCAGTTAGGACTCTTGTTGTGAAACCCAGCTCAGACGGCCTTAAGAAAGAAAAAGGAAAAAAAAAAAAAAAAGGAAGAAAGAAAGAAACTTAGTTGGCTTATGTTAATAGGGGAAAACCCAAGTGATTTCAGGGGCATTTGTGTCCAGCCATTCTGTGTCACCGGGGGTCTGCTGCTGTCACCTCTTAGCTCTGTTTTCCTGGGTGTTGGCTTGATGTAGAGCAGAGTCTTACCCTACATGTGGCAAGTTGGCCAGATTTTCAGGAGCTCCGGGCTTACAGCAGCTTGCTCAATTACTCACTTAGAAGGTGCTCTTTATCAACAGACAGCTCAAACCATGTCCAAGGTTGATCTCATATTGGTCCAACTGGATCACAGTGTCACTGTATACACCAGCCAAATCATGGTGGCCAAGGTTGTGGAACATGTGGCCCTATCTCGAGTGAGAGGCAGGAGTGACTAAGAGTGACGTAGCTTTTCCTTCTGGGTTATGTTACCAGAAGAAAAAAGGAACAGACGTTGGACATGTAAAAACAATCCCTACTTAATTAACATGCCCAAGATACGGTTCAAATAGTAAGCGGTGGAACTGGGATTCTATTAATAACCTTGCCAAGGGAAGTAAAAGCACAAATAAACAAATGGGACCTTATCAAGCTAAAAAGCTTCTGTGCTGCAAAGAAAACCATCAACACAGCAAAGAGGCAACCAACCAACTGGGAGAAAATATTTGCAAACGATGCCTCCGATAAGGGGCTAATATCAAAAATATACAAAGAACTTGTACAACTCAACAAGAAAAAAACAAGCAATCCAATTAAAAAATGGGCAGATGACCTTAACAGACACTTCTCTCATGAAGACATACATATGGCCAACAGATATATGAAAACATGCTCCACTTCACTAGCAATTAGGGAGATGCAAATAAAAACCACAATGAGAT
>PVKE010053154.1:0-10133 GCA_004027555.1 Craseonycteris thonglongyai
GAGAGATTAATTTTAACATGGAACAATTGTACACATTTTGGGAAAGGAATGTAGGGAATTATCTGTTTTTCTGAATGGTCTTATGTACTTGCCATTGTACAAGGTTCTAATTTTTTCTCTTTAAAATGAGATTAATTGTGTCTGTTCTAACATCCTGATGGGCAAGTGGTATGTTCATTCATCACATTTGGAATTTCTTTTCCTTTTTATTTAAGATTTTTATTTTTATTTTGTTTTTGAAACACACCAAGAGTGAGATAGAGAGAGACAGAGAGAAGGAAGAGGATCCACAGCAGTCTCCATAGTCGCACATCATTAGTTTTCTACATAGTTTCATTCTACAATTGGGGGTAGGGCTGTGCAGGGCAGGTACCAGGCCAAGGTTTTGCCCCTGTGAAAACTGAATGAGGCGCACACCCCAGTTCAACATATGGATCTTCACAGGACAGGACCAGGATTCAAACCTTGGACACTGGGGCTGCAAAACAGTGCTCAACCTGCTGAGCCACCCTGGCAGCCCTGAAATTTCTTAAGAATAAAATTAAGTGTATAGATCTTGGAATCAAAGAGCATATCTCTTTCTTTAAAAGAAAAAAACCCATATATATATATATAGATAGATAGATAGATAGATAGATAGATAGATAGATAGATAGATAGATAGATATCTTTATGTCACTTAAATTTTGTGTGGGAGCTCAAACATGAAAACAATACGTACATTTAATTTTCAAATATTTTTAGATTAGCCTATGCTACCATAATTAAATAATGGATACCAACTATTCCCTAAGAGTACTAAGTTCCCAAGAGGAATATGGCCTCATGTGCAAATGAAGCTCTATCACAATGAATAAACCTATTCTGGCTTCACTGGGATTTTTCAAATAATATTTATAATAAAAAGATGTATGTAAAAATAACACAACTTGTACTTCATTCATAATCTTAAAAGAAATATTTGCTATTTTAAATAGATAATAAAGATTAATGCCTAAAAATATGTTATGTTAAAAATCCAGGGGATGCCGGGATGGCTGAGTGGGTTGAGTGCTTGCCTTGCAGCCCTGGGAACCGAGGATCGAATCCTGGCTCCAGCCCATGTGGACCCATATGCTGAACTAGGGAGTGCCCCCAGTTCGGTTCTGACGGGGTGAAGACCCCAGCCCAGTTCCTGCCCTGTGCAGCCCCGTGCCCACCTGTGAAATGAAGCTATGTGGAAAAACCAATGATGTGCAGCTGTGGAGACTGTTCTGGGCCCTCCCCCTTCTCTCTGTCTCTGTCAAAATAAAACAATAGAAATAAATCTTTTTTAAAATCCATCTGAAAAAAAGCTGCACATGCATGGAGACTATGTCACAGGTATATTTCACAGTTGTTAAAAATTGCCATAATTATTGTAAGAGTCATAACTGTGGATGGAAGACTTTTGTCTTCCATGAACAGATTTTCAGACATTTATTTCAGAAAATAACTTACTTGAGACTATTGAGTTTTTAATTTTTATACAGGTCAATCATCACGTAGGGATTTAAGAACACCAACAACCATTTGCTTGTATTGAGGATATTGATAACAAATATAAACATGCACTTTCTAAAACATTTGGAACTCAAGCTGTCACCTTGGTTAACTTATTCATAATTTAAAATGATCTAGAAGGATGAATAGAAAGGAAATCTAATTCACACTGGGAAAGACAATGAGAAATTCAAATAGCAGCTAAAATAGATTTATCACAGCATATTCAGTAAGTAAAAAAATAAAATAAATGTATATGAAATTATAAAGAAATATTTAGAGTACAAAGTAACATACTTAAAATGTTCATATATAGTTCTTACATATTTCAAAATTCATACATTCATTATCTGATATTGAAATAACCTAAAAGTGTAACTTAGAACAAAAAGTACAAATAAACACAGATAAAAGAGGACATATAAAAAAATTAATATTTAATAGATAAAATATAGCTAACTCAACAGGTACCAACAAGGTGAACTTCACTCATTTTATGACAATAAAGATCATCAATACTTTGACTTTACTCAGTCCTAGGCCAAGTTTTAAAATAGAAAATATCTGAATTTGTTTGACAGTTTCATTTTAATAACTTTTTATTCTTTCTGCAACTTATTATTTTCCTAAAAGTTATCTCTTCTTGATCCAAAATGTCAGCTAGTTCAATTCTAATTTGTTGTCAACATAACATAAGTTTATTATATCACTTAAAAAAGTTGCATTTTAAATAAGATGATGTATTTCAAAAATTTTGTCTCTATACACAAACTACCATTAAAACAATATAATAATATATATATTTTTTAATAAACCAACTAAATAATACAACACAATAGGTGAAGAGTTGTTTTGCAATTTGTTTCCCCTTCAGTCTTTGATCTTACGCATATATAATATTTATATATATGTGTTTATATATAATGTTTGGAATCTACTTTTTTTTTTATTAAATATTGAATTGTAAGGCTTTGAACCATAAAATTATTTTCTACTATTTTGGTAATTTTTACAAATGCTGCAAATGACACCTCAGAGATAAGAAATTTTGTTTTTCTTTTGTATTTTTTAATTAATTAAAAAATGGATTTAAAAGATCAATTGTAGAAATAATTTTCAGGTCTTCAGCATGGTGATACTACTTTCAAAGCTTTGTACCAACTGATGGTGCTACCAGTTAATGTGTGAGTCATGCCAACCTCATTAACATCAGGTGTTATGTTTGTTAATTTAATGCGTTTTATATGTATCTTTTCATTGTTATGATCTACAAGCTTTTAATTATCCGAGATTTTTCATTTACCATCTTTTACCAGATGTTTATTTTCTACCTGGATTTTTAAAAAATTATTTACTCTTGTTTTAGGTCCACTTACCTACTGGTATTTCTACGTTATAAAAACTTTGAATATGTTTATGTACTTTGTTTAAAAAACCATTTTTATTATTTAATATTTGATGGATATTTTTATCTACGTTTTGTTTCCTTTATTGTTTAAGTTTACTTGTGCCAATATAGATAAGATTCCCAGTGGCTCCTGCTATATTTTTAAAGATTTATTGTTTTGAGAGAAGGCGAGACAAATGAGAGAGAGAGAGAGGAGGGAGGAGGGCCCAGAGAAGTCTCTACAGTTGTACATCATTAGTTGTGACACAGTTCTATTCCACATGGGTAAATGTGGGGTTGAGCTGGGGAAACCGAACCAGGGGCCTCCTGAATGGGAGGCAAGAACCTTTGCTGGGTTGCCAGCCCACATGTTACCAGTTGTACTGCAGTTCAGCATGTTGGTTTGCATGAGCTGGGGCTGGGCATCAAACCCCTAACCTCTTGATTATGAGGCAATCACGCAACCGCTGTGCTATCCTGGCATCCCCCTCAAACTTTTTAACCATGGTGATGTATATACTGAGTGATATTTTGAAAGGCAACTGGATTTTTGGGGACTATTCAAAAGACACCAAATAGAGTCCTGGTTTGCTTCTTTAGCATCATTAGCATCACAGATTCTAGCAATGAACTGCTGTTTGTAGGTCTACATTGTATAAAGACTCCTGATAATAAAACCCGTTTCAATAGAAATGTATATTGAAATTAATAAAGTGACTGAGATAATGTAGCAAAAATGGCTAGGAAGGAAAGTAATGGTAAAGTTGTAAATTATACAACTCACATTGAATAAAGGCAAGTTATATTCTAAAATTAGAGAATGTAAACAAAATACAAAATGAATATAACTTATAAAATATAACAAGATCACCTGAAGAAAAAGTAAGTAAATATCAAATATCTGTATAATCAGCTCGTATAATCAGCTCATATATAGAGAGGTATGTATGTGTGTGTGTGAAATACACACACACACACACACACACACACACTATTACTGTCATTTTGTTTGGGTGCTTTTCCAAACATTTTGATGGATAGAAAGAAGAGAAGGACAAACTCATTAACATTCACAGAGCAATACAGTGATAAAACCACCAAGAGCATAAAATGGAGTGTTTTTGTTTTGCTTGCAACCTTGGTTCCAGGACTTTCGGCAAATAACCCAAATCAAAAGAATGGGTGGAAGGTAAAGTATATTGGACAGAAGCAAGGAGGCTGAAAGAAATAGAAAGGAAGCAAATTAATTAAATAAATAAATAGATAAATAAATAAATAAATGCCACGAGAAACATTTTTGCAGTGGTTTCAGTGGTTTAGCTAATTAGAAAATTGAGTGTGGTAAAACCTGTTTGAAAGCACCTGAGGAATACCACACACATCTCAAATCCCGTAGCTGAAAATTTATGTTAATTTTATTTAGTCATTGTCTTCATCTGATGTAAGATTCAGCTTGATAGCATCCAGATTTATTAGGAAATATCAATTAGTGGAATTGTATTAAATTCACTGATGTTACATGTTTTTCTTTTTCTTTTTTCTGAGATGTTTAAATTAAAGTTACTGTATAATAAATTTGCTATTTGCAAGTTATCCTTAAAGAGCCACAAAACTTAATGCAACGTATAACTAATCTATATTTATCAGAATTCTGTTTAAACTGAATTAATTTCTGAGATGCATGTTATGATCTCTTCAAAATTTTCATAAGAGTTATTCCTTCTTTTCTCTACATTCTTGTTTTTTTACTATTTTCTCATTTCATTCTTAAAAATTTCCCAGTAGTTTCAAGCTTTTCAGTTGAATTTGTACTATTTAATCCCTGATAAAATTAGCAGCTGCCTGTAATATACTTTTCAAAACAATAAACATCTTATAATTTATTTTTTCCTCAACCACTATAAAGTGATTCTATTCCCAGATACCTGGAGTTAGATGGAGACAAAATTCAGGGAATTAGAATAGAACTGAGAAATCTCCAAAAGGAAATAAAAAAAAAAATACACCATGGGAAATCTTTTTAAGCCACTAGTGGTGTGTGTATGTGTTGATATTTTCTAATTGTTCGGGTTTTATTCTTTATCCTCACATGCAAATTTCATGGAAATATTTTAACTTCATCTTAATATTCTCTCACAGTTTTTTCAATGTATGTGAATTAAAGAGTACTCCTGTAATCCTAAAGTAAATATGTCATTGTTTTTCAAAAAATATTACTTATTTTGGCCGTACAATAGTTTGGCAACTCTAATGGTTTTCCAGAACAGATTTCAAATTAGATCCTAATGTCAACATTCTAGATTTTGGATCCTATAAGAACATGATACCAAGAAGTGTTTGGTACCATTTCCAAACTTAAAATGCATATATAAGAAAAAGAGAAGCACATCAAATCTGTCGCATAAAAAAACTGAAAAGAGAAAAATTAAAAATAAAATAATAGAAATAAGACTGAAGCTGAGAGAACTTTGCTCAGGAAACTAAATAAAGATTGGATATAAGCAAACAAACAAAAAACTCTTAACCAAAAAAAACCTTGAAAGACACGGTCATGTAAATTTGCATTTAAAAAAAATCAGAATAATATTAAATAGCTGAACATTGCAACCCAAGAAAATTAAAGAAAATACTGGGGAGTAGAGAGATGTAATATACTTAAGCATTTGTTTTTTCACATACTAGGGGAATAAATTAGCAACACATCAAATAGTCCTCATGGTCTCTCTTTTCTTTGCAAGCAACTAATCTTTTTTCACTTTGCCAGGGCTCTGAAACCTCCACAAATTCAGAGCAGGTATCACTGGTGGATTTTGGTATCCTCATCAAAAGTCAAAAGGTAAAAGGGAATAGTTAATTGGCAGTTAAGGTGCCCTCAATTCCAGGGCCATGGATAAGCTTTTATTTTAACATCTCCTGATTAGTTGCTAAAAATTTAGCATGAAATAAGTTTAGTAAGTACAGTAATTAGCACTTTTATACAAACAAGGATTAGGGAGCAACCTTGATGTTAGCAAGAAGTTGGATGCTACTGAAAGGTACCATGAAGGAACAGTAGAGATGCAAAGACTTAGTAGATTTACTACACTTCAGTCTTGACATCCTACTTTCTGTCATCTAAGCCAGGAGTTATTAAACTCATATTTAATGGCTACATTGAACCAATGTAAGGTCTTCCTGGTTGACATAAAAAGAAACACACATACACCATAAAAACACAACCTAGGACAATCTTCTGAAGTGAATTTGTAATAATGGGATTTCTGTGGAAAAGACAAAGCTAATTAAAAACAATAATAACAATCTTAGTTCTGGTAAATTTCTACCACTGTCTCACTCTGTAACTCTCCAGCATTGTACTGAATACATGGAAATCTCACTTTACTTACCCAACAACTGAAGAATTTGGACATGATGGAAACTAAGATCTAGCAAAGGTCTGCATCACTATGATTTTATATGACTGGGATTCCCAACTCTT
The DNA here is from genome assembly GCA_004027555.1 of Craseonycteris thonglongyai. NCBI lineage: Eukaryota > Metazoa > Chordata > Mammalia > Chiroptera > Craseonycteridae > Craseonycteris > Craseonycteris thonglongyai. The sequence continues at coordinate 6,387 of PVKE010053154.1, forward strand.
TCATAAATATTGTGTTTATGATTTCCATTGAGGAAATCTTACATCATAAAATTACAAGATGTTCAAATGCTCCAATTAAATTAAAGAGCATTTAGTATAGTGTATTCCATGACACTTTTGAATAAGAATGATAAGCAGTATTTGTAAAAAAAATTATACTCAATTAATGGTACATGTTAAAATTATTTTTTTCTGTTTTCTTGATGTGTAAATATACTTTTCTAATAAGTATAATAAACAAATACTTTTTTATTTTGGAATATAGTGAGACATATTTATAATATGAAATCAGGAAAGCTGACTAAAATCACCTATGTGTTTTTTCCAACCACCTTTTTACAGGTACAATAATTAATGTAGCTTACCAACTGGGTATAAATGTAGCCATCCTGTGACATTTTATACCCTATTATAAACTCATTTAGCTATTCATTTATTTATTCTATTGATTTAGTGAGCATTTACTAGATGCTAGTAAGTAAACATTGCCTGAGAGGGACTCAGCTACAAATAACATAAGCCACAACTTTAAGAATTGAACTATTTACAAGTGAAGTCATATGGTTCTTGGTTTTGTTTTTTGTTTGTTTTGTTTTTAATATGACTTATCTCACTTAATATGATGATCTCAAGGTCTATTCATGCTATCACAAGTGGCTGTATTTCATCTTTTTTATCGCTGAGTAGTATTCCATTGTATAAATGGACCACATAAAACTGAAAGTAACAAAGAAACAAAAACTCATGGACACAATCAATAGTTTAGTGGTTACATGAGAGTAATAGGGGAGATGGGTGGGAAGTAGGGAAGGGGCATCAAATATATAGGGATGGAAAGAGAACTGGTTCTGGGTGGTGAGCACATAATGCAATACATAGATGATGTAATATAGAATTGTACACCTGGAACCCTTGTAATTTTACCAATGTCAACCCAATATATTTAACAATTAATAAAAATAATAATTAATAGAAAATTAAGTATTTAACTGAATTTAACATATAAAGTATGAATGATTCAGAGAAAACTTAAGTGTTTTAGCTACTTTTTTCTAATAAGCATTTCTTTCTTTATACACATAGATGTTATAATACTACTTTAATTCAAAGAGCATTCTTTTATATTGCTTCTACCACTCATTTCTCTCAGCAATCTTCTGGGCCAATGTTATCATTAACACTCATATATCAGCCAAGCTTAATGTTGTTTTGACTGGGGGGAAACCATATATCCTTCACCTTTTATTGATCAATTGTTAGGAGAGGAAATGTTGGTAAGCTGTACATAATTCCAATAATAATAATACATTTTAATTTATAAGCATAAGACACTGGCATGGACATGTAAAATAAAGAGATTGAGAGAAAGATATAAAAATCTAGAGATAGTGTACCCACAAGAAGTTAGAAAATCAGATAACAAATAAAGATTGGAAGATAACCACAAAGCAAGAAGAATATTAAAAAAAAATGTATGTAGCATAACGTGGGCTTGACTCTTATTGGAAAGATGCCAGAAAACTACTCTTACATCTGTGAGTAGTAACAACAGATGAAGCAGTTTGATGAATGATGCTCTGGGTCCTAGCTTCATCCACAGAGGTAACTGAGGCTTATTGATGATCCAGGAGGGTTAAAAGGGTTGAGAAAAAGAATTATAACACCAGTAGTGACAGACTCAATCTGATTACAGAAACAAATTCTCTATCACTCTCTGAATTAGTTATTGAATTACAGCTATAATGGCCTTATTTCATATCATTGAGCTATTAATTTAATTGCATATAAAAGAAAAAAATAACAAAAGAAAGGAAAATACATGTAATTCTATAAGACATACAAGAGGGAAATAAAAAAATGCAATTTCCTTTCTTTGGACAGAGCCTGTAAGAAAGCCAAGGCTCCTGGACAACTTTTCTAAGCCTTGAATTGATTGATTGTGAATGCACCAGAAAGTTTGAAGTACTGAAGGACTATGTATCCAAAGAGAGTGATGGGCTATACTTTTACATGAAAGAACAGCATGACCAGATCTTTTATGTTCTCTAGAATCTTGATGTCATTATTAGTCTGATTTTCTATAAGCTTTATGGGTTGAAAATAGGTGCTTCAGCTACTGAGTAAAAGTAATGTAAAAGCAATGTAAAAGTAAGCATGAATTTCATAACATTTATTGTGACTAGTATAAGTGCCATTGAGTAACACAGATGATTATTTTTTTATGAAAAGGGGTATTATGTGCTACACATTTTTAAGAAGGCAGATATTTTTTTAAATACCTTTTAGTTTTCTTTTTACCTATATATTGTAGCTTCTTAAGCTTGAATTTCCTAGTTAAGATTCCCAAAATCATCAAACAAGAGAGAAAAGAAAAAATATATTAGGAAATTGGAGTAAAAAAACTTTTCATTTTAAATAGTCTTCCAAATTTCTCTATTTGCATGAACTCAAAGGATAAATATGAGCAATACCAATTCAGTATTAATCACAAAGTTATACGTAGCCTTAGGTAATACACATTTTAGCTTCCCATTTTCTTCTTTAATACTCTAGAAGATGGCAATTATGCTGATAATTGTAGGGTGGACAGTAGAAAATAATGGTTAACAACCTAGGCTGTGGACCAAGAGTTTGTGGCAAGTCCTGTGTTTGCCACCTTTGAGAACCTTGGACAACTTACTAAGTCTATTTCTGAGATATTGGGCAAATTATTCAGTTTCTCTGGTTCTCCATTTCCTCATTAAAAAAACATATTATAAGAGCACCTACCTCACTGGCTCAATAGGGCATTAAGTGAGTAAAACACTTACTACAGTGTCGGACTCATAGTCAAGCCTCCAAAAACTTTACCCATTATTAGGAATGTATCCTGTGAACTCAAGGATTGCCGATCCTTTGTTGTATCGCTTTCAATATAAAAAATTATTCCATATATTGAATTAAACCTTCCTTTCTGAAACTTTGGTCCCATTTATTTTTCTATATAAAAAAAATTAGTGCCAATTTTACTTAATAGTTATTCATAATTAGAAAGCAGCATTTACGTCCACTTTCTTTTGTGTGTGTATGTGAGATGAAACATACCCAATTTCTTCACATGTCAATTTTCTAAACTCTTTATCATCTAGCTTTCCTGTTCTGTCTAAATCCAGCTCACTAATATTATTATTCAACTATAATATTTAGGAAATTATATGAAAATTCAGATATATACACACTTATTTTATTATGTTATAGAAATCTTGTAGTCTTTGTTCTAATTCAGTTTAAGATTGCATTCATTATTTTAATCTAGAGCATGCCACTTTTATATTTTGATTTTCTTATAAAAAATAGAATAGAATATCAAAGTTAAGATTTTAGAAATCAAATATTTTGAATCCCATTTTTACAAATAAGAAAATAATAACTGAGAAATACAGAGGGGAAATAATTTGTCTATGATCCCAAAGTTTAATATCCAAGTCCTACTGGAGTCAGGCCCGAGCTTGAAGTCTAAAACCTGTAGGTCAGTGTTCTAACTCCAGTGCCAACTCTAATCAATTGCTAGTACAGTGATCCCTCGTTTTTCGCGGTTAATGGGGACCAGAACCTTCCGCGAAAGCTGAAAAACCGCGAAGTAGGATTTGCCCCTAGGAATGTTCGTGTATGCGGGTACAAGAATGTTTTAAATATGTAAACAGTATTCATACTTTACTCATTTAAGACAAAAATGACAACAGTATACGTATTTACTTAAACGTGTCA
>PVKE010053155.1:0-10140 GCA_004027555.1 Craseonycteris thonglongyai
TCAGTCCTATATGAGCAATGCAAAACACCTGGAAGCTGTCGATTGGCAACATCTGAGTTTGTTGTTTGGTTACACACTGGGCTGGCTGAAGGTCAGATGCCATGTAGGCATGGCATGTATATAGCAGGAGGAGGGCTTCCTGGGGCCTCTAATTTGCACATGTAGCAACTGGGTCAAGATTGTGTCATCCAGCCAAGTCTACACTGTTGTTGGCAGGCTAAGTAGCCAAGTCAGAGTTTGTTATAACTAATATCAGGAGTGAAAAGGAGACATCCCTATAAGTGCTGCAGAGATGAATAAAAGAAAATATTATGAACAGCTTTCTGCCAATATATTTAAAAATTTAGAGGAAAAAAGAAAATTTCCAGAAAAATATAACTTACTAAAATTAAGCCATTAAGAAATATAAATTCTGAATAGTTCTATAACTAAGAATAGAATTAAAAGAGTATTTTAAAAATCTTTTTACAATGAACACCCCAGGCACAGACAGCTTCACTGGCAAGTTTTACCTAACATTCAGAGAACAAATAATTCCAGTCCCATATAGACTTACTCATAACCTTAATACCAGAACATGAAGAGGACTGCATAGGAAAGAAAAATTATAGGACAGTTTTACTGTTGAACAGAGATGCAAAAATCCTAAACAAAGTACCAGCAGACCCAAATCAATAATATATAAATAAGTTATCACATATTTCAATTATGTTGAGTTTATCTCTTGAATGCAAGCTTGGTTTAATGTCAAAAAATTAATGTAATTTGCCACATAAAAAAACATAAATGAAAAATACCAACTTTTTAGAAATAAAGGATAACTTAATTCTAATTTTTGCTAAAAAACTGGAATCAGAACCATTTTTTTGTGTTCTTGTTTATGTGTCTCTTCCACCTGGCATTTTTTATCTGATTAGGCTAATTTTCAGCCAAGAAATATGAGGATCCTTATGGACATGCTAACCAAAGGATGTGTGTGATCCTTCTCATCACAGAGCACAGGCCCAGGTTAGCATTATTCCCATTCAGTCTGCCATTTATGGTACTTAAAAATTAGTGACTACCAAGGGCTTACTAAATGCATGGTCTATTAACATGCCTTGTAAGAGAATGACAAATTGAGCCAAAATACAGTCTCTGCCTTTCAAACCAAGAGAGATAAATCTTTTGTTTTGTTTTGTTTTGTTTTGTTTTGTTTTGTTTTGTTTTAATCTTAAACTCTTATAACCGTGGACATTCGCCCCCTAATCCCAAGCCAGCCTCAGGTTCAAGTTAAACTCAACCCATCTTTTCTCTAATGTCTCTCTGTTTTAACACTTCCCCTAAACTATTCTTTGAATTCTTCAGCACTGATTCAACCCTCTTGCTTATCTCCTTTATTATCTGATTTAGACAAGCCAGGAGAATAAGCTGCCAAATATTATTTTAAATTATTTTTTAAGTTAAAGATGCTTACCTCAGCTGTGCTTTTATAACTGTATTATTAACTGCCGGAGGGCAGACACTTTGCCTTTTACATTATATTAAATTTGGTGAACAGAACAATAGAATCTCAAGCTGGAGAGGAATTTTAAAGGCTATTCATTCTAGCTGGCTCTTAGGTTGTCTCTAAACTATCTTCCATTAAGTTTTCTGAAACCTGTGCTTGAACACCCTAGGCTTGAGAAAACTTACTTGTTCAGAATAGGATATTAATAAATGGTCACTAATGATGATGATGTTCACAAGCACACTGCAGTAAGAAAATTTCATTTCTTTATTTCTCGTCACCCATCAATAATTTTTTTTTGGGGGGGGGCATTGCTCTGCAAAATACATCTTCCACTCTATTCTCAATGTTTTATTAAATTCAGTTCATTGTCCCTAGATAGGACACATGTAACATATGTTCAGAATGGGACACTAATAGGCTCACTTCCTGAAAATAGTCAAAGGCCAAAGAAATGACTTGTGTCACTTGGGAGCTAATATTATTTTCCTCCCCTTAGTAGGACATGTGCTTTGAATTGCTTTTGTTTTTTGTTTTCTCCCCAGGTGAAAGTACAGTAGGCTCTATTTATCTATCTTTCTCCACTCAATTTTTCTTTGACCACAGACCCAGATTTTAAAACAATTGGCCTATGTTTGCAATGTAATTTGTGCGGAGGCAGCTAGAGCTTCTAAAGGGAGTTAGGCTCCTGAATTTTGTATCAAGCAGTGACATTAATAAATGTCTAAAGACTCAGATGGTGATCCTATTTTGGACTAAATGACTTACTGCTGCTTCTGTTGATCTCAGTATTCTCTAGAAATAGTAAATGTGCTATGACAGGGAAGGCTGACACCTGGCATCCAATTTGTTCAGATTCTCCCATGCTTCCTTTTATTGGTGTAGTAGTTCTAAATTCAGACAGGTAGCTGTCTCTAGTGTTTTGAAAGAATATTTTCTCTGTGCCACAGAGGGTAATAAATTAGGCAATGTTAGCTTAACAATCCACATAAATGAAAGATTAATGACCACTAAAGAGAGACAATAGCATAGAATATTATTAATACATGTCTCAGGATTCCCTAAACACTCTACATTATCATCTGCCTGTGATGTGATGAGATGCCTCAGCAATCAAATGAAGGGTGGAAAAGGAGTTGGAGGTAGAAAATAGAGTGGTGGGTAGGGTGGCCAGAGCACACATCTGATGAATAAATCATACCTGCTCTGTATTTGAGCAGCAGCTACTGCTGCTGGGCTATGCAGAATCCTCTTGGTACTAGCCACAAGTTTTGGGAAGGCCGGTTTTCCTCTGGAGATAAATTGGCCAAGTAGACTAAGGAAGCGAAGCCTATCAAGCCCAATAACCAAAACCTTTGACTTATTACTGTAAGAGTCGTACTCAGAGAAATAAAACTTTAGCCCTGACCTAATTGACTATTTTCATTGTCTTTACAAGAAGGCTAATATTAAGTATAAACTGCTCATGAAATTTTAGCTGCTAGTTAGGTAAAAAAAGATTTTTTTTTTAATAATTAATAATTTTAACAGATAACTTTCCGAAGCTGGGAGAGAGTATACGTGGTGAGGTGTGACCAGATAATTGCAAGCATTTGTTGATTTATTTATCTTATGCCAGGCATTATCTAATATGTTCTATGTATTTTAATCTTATTTATTTCTCACAGCACCTCTATGAAGTACATGTTATTGTCCCCATTTTAAAGATGAGAAAACTAAAGCTTAAGTTTCTTGAGATCACATCGCTCGTTATGGTGACTCTTAATTTGACCTCAAGCAAGCTAACTGGGAATCAACCCCAGCTCTTAACCACTATTCTCTGCAAATGAGAAAGGTCTACAAAATTAAGCTGAAAAAGAGAAAGTATTATCTTCTAAAACTAGAAAAAAACGATTTAGTCATTCATATGCTATAGGTAGGACTAAATAATATGTAAGATGCTTAGAATAGTGCCCAGCTCCCTGGTGGCTTTGGATAGATATTAGGTGTCATGATTTTTGTTTACTGTCTTTAAGGTGAAGTTTAGGTGTTCTAAATGCTTTGGCTTGCCTTATTCTCACAGGGTGCTTGGTCCCCTGGGAAGGTGGCATAATGCCTTTGGTAAATAAGCACAGTAATTGTAAGCCTCGGAGCTAAACCTGGGTGGCACTATGAAAATGGGAGTAAAACACTAGCACGGAACTGCCAAGTACCTAGTAGAGCAAGGATCTCAATGTTTGGCAGATTTTCTGTTCTAGCATTCTGTCTGAGAGTAGGGTTTTCCCAGTGACACGTTTTATGTACATGTCAAAATGCCACTTGTTTCCTTTGCTTTTCTGATAAGCGAAACATTTAGAATCTGTGCTCTGTCACCTTTAAACACTAAATATTCCAGTTAAAAAAAAAAAGGCTACAGACATCCAGCTAGGACACTCATGCTTTCTACAGCATGACAGAAGCATGGTGCTTCTATCACCAACAGTGTCTGGAATTTGGAGATCAACGAAAATGGTGGTGGGAGTTGTTCCTGAAAAACTCCCCTGAAGGTTACAACAAATAGAACAACTATAATTCCAAGAAATATTCTCTACACAACATACAAACACAGCTAAGAGACCCACTCATCACATCGAAGTACATGCAGGTGGGTAAAGAGGGGTGGACTGAGGTGGAAGGAAGGGGGAGTACAGACACGGGGGCCATGGGTCCCTGCTCGGAACTCTGCAGTAGCAGGAAGGAGGAGAGAAAAGGCAGCAGGTGAGCATTCAAGTCCTCATGCAGTCTGTGGGACAGAGAAAAGGAGGTGCAGAGGAATAGGCCATGAGACACCACAACCAGATCTCACTTTGGTCCTAGGAGGTGCAGATATGGGTGCTGCAAGGTGCCTCAGCCAATTCACTCTGGTACATGAGAGGAGGAATGATGGGGGTCATGAGAAGCCAGTTTGCTTTTCTATTCACAAGCAGTCCTACCTGAGGAATCAGCATACAAAACAACTGATCCCAACACTCAGGTAGAGACCTCAGGGCAAACTGAATACAGAAAAGCATAAGCCCACACTTCCCTCACTGCCCTTAGTGCCAGGCAGAAAAAAAAGGCATGGAGCCTAGTTGCCTTCTCCCACGTGCACCTCCAGACTTCTGCTCCCCCACCTCCTCCCAGGGTTAGCAGTGAGCCCCAGAAGAAACTGTAGCATGTCAGGTTAAGGAGCAGAATATCTACAAACACAGAGAAGCAGCCTAAATGAGGAAACAGATATGTCCCAAATCAAAGAATAGCAGAAAACCCCAGAAAAAGAACTATACAAGATGGAAACAAAACAAAACAAAACGAAAACCTATCAGAGACAGAGCTCAAAACAATGGTTGTAAGGATGCTCAAAGAACTTGGTGAAAATTTCAACAAAGAGATAGCAAGTATAAGGAAGGATATAAAAACTATAGAAAAGAACCAGGAAGAAATAAAGAATGCAATAACTGAGATGAAGAATGGAATAGGAGAAATCACCAGACTAGACGAAGCAGAGGCGACTTGGAAAAAAAAAGGTAGTAGGAAACACCCAATCAGAACAACAAAAAAGAAAAAAGAATCTGAAAAAAATGAGGATAGTTTAAGATACCTCTGAGACAACATCAAGTGTGACAACATTCCCATCATAGGGGTACTTGAAGGGGCAGAGAAACAACAGGGGATAGAGAACTTATTTGAAGAAATAATAACTGAAAATATTCCTAACCTGGAGAAGAAAATAGACATACAAACTCAGGAAGAACAGAGTCCCAAACAAGATAAACCCAAACAGGTCCACACTGAGACACAATCTAATTAAAACAGCAAAAGTTAAAAACAAGAGAGTCCTAGAAGCAGCAAGAAGAAGGCAAATAGTAACTTATAGTAGAATACCCATACGACTGTCAGCTGATTTCTCAGCAGGAATTTTGCAGGCCAGAAGAGATTGTCACAAAATATTTAACATTATGAAAACCCAGGACCTACAACCAGGACTAATGTATCTAGCAAGGCTATCATTCAAAATTGAGGGATAGATAAAGAACTTCCCAGACAAGAAAAAGCTAAAGGAGCTCATCACCACCAAACTCAACCAGTATTATAAGGAATGTTAGAAGGACTTTAAAATGGGGGTGTGGGGGAAGCAAAAATTATGAGTAATAAAATGGCAATAGCTACATATCTATTAACAGTTACTTTTCAATTTAAATGAATTAAAAGCTCCAACCAAAAGACATGGAGGGTATTGTACTGAGTGGAGTGTCAAACAGAGGAAGACAGACACAAGTGGACTTCCCTTATAGGTGAAATCCAAAGAAGAAAATATGTAAGCAGAACAGGAACAGATTCATAGGTACAGAAAACGTTTGGTTTGTTGCCAGATGAGAGAATGGTTGGAAGAGTGGATGAAATAAGGGGAAAGGATTGGGAAGTTCAGATTTGTTGTTGTAAAGTGATAGTTGCAAGGTTGTACGGTATAGCATGGGAAATAGAATCTAATATGTTGTGATAACTATTTGTGGTATCAGATGGGTACTGGATTTGTTGAGGTGATAGGAGGAGGCCTGGAGGGGTGAAAAAGGAGAAGAAATTAAGAAGTAAAAATTCATAGTTACAAAATAGTCACAGGGATATAAAGTACAGCATAGGGCATGCTGTCAATAAGATTGTAATAACTATGTATGATGTCAGATGGGTACCAGATGTATTAGAATGATGATTATTTTTATTGTTAAATTTAATGGGGTGACATTGGTTGGTAACAATTAGATAGTTTCCAAATGTACAAGTCCACATCACATCACCCATGCATCACATGTAATTGAAAATTAATTTTAAAAAATAAATAAAAATTTTAGAAAAGAAAAAAAGAAAACACCTTACCCCTTACTCCTGAGCACCCTGTAGGATTATAGTGACAAAGATGATGGCCTCCTGTGATTTTGTGGGTTCAGAGACCTCAAGTGCTTTGGCCTTTGGTAGTTAAAGGATGCTGTGCCATCAGTTTCTCTCCTGCTTAGTGGTTGTTATGGGTGGCATGTGTGTGTTCCCTCTAAACTCATATATTGAAGTGCTAATTCCCAATGTGATGGTATTTGGAGATTGGGTTGGGGGTGGTCATTAGAGCCAAATGAGGCCATGATGTCGTGGCCCTCATGGTGAACTTAGTGTCCTAAGAAGAAATACCAAAAAGCCGGTGAGCAGCGGGGACCATAGAACTGTAATGGTGTCTATGTTGCACACAGAAAAAGCACAGCCATGTCATTGAAGTCAACAGGCTTTATTTATTTTTTATCTTTTTAAATTTAATTTAATTTTATTTATTTATTTATTTATTTATTTATTTATTGAGGTTAGCAAGGCACTGAGACTGGCAAGAGACTGAGTGTGAACCTAGAAATTTCAAGTATCATCGTGCTTCAAAGAGCAAAAGGAAGATGGTTACCAGACCATCTTTGACATCTTTTCAGTGAAATTATCCCAATTAAATGACTAATATTTGGCTCAGGAATGTTGTTGGTTTTTATCCAGAAAAATCTGATGTAAGGACAAATTAAAAGATCACTTCTTGGCCTTTTGGCTAAGACAAATTAAAAGAGAATAGCATGAATAGTCCACTGTATTTTTTAAAAATGCACTTCCCTTTTGGGGGGCTCCATTTATACAGATGCTAATAGGATTGACTTGGCTCCTTAGCAAAAGATCTGAGTTCCTAAGCATTACTACAGCCAAAATTGTGTGGTAATAGTTTGAAGGCCTTTTGATCTCACTAATTAACATGGAGCTTGGCTCACCTGATTATACAACTCTGCCAGAAACTAGGTTTAGGTCTATTAATATAGCATAATAAATTCAAATGAAGCTTCCTTGGGCCATCTATCCAAGAACTGTTATATTTTATTATTTGAAAATGAGGCTTCCTGGTTGCAGAAAGAAAGTATAAGTATAATTTATTTTGATTTTAAAGATTAACGTCCATGTTGCTTTTTCCCAGTTAAGAAATGAAACGCTATGTATTACAACCATGGATAATTCAGCAATCCATTCAGTAATTGTCTATTAAATGCCTGATAGGTCACAGGCCATGTGCAAGTTACTATAGATACTGTGATGAAACATAGAAGGCCAGGGCCCAACCCTATGCTTATTTGTTTTATATATAACATATCAGGCCATCTGTGATTCAACCTATTTTTCAACTCTGACATCAATCAGTCTTCTTTACTGTTGGGGCCAGGACAGAGAGTGTGAGACAGCTAGGCAGATAACAAAGGTCATTCAGAGGAGCAGGAGGAGGGAGAAGTTGCATTTTGCAGTCTACTGAGTATGTTGAAGGAAAGCAAAACTGCCCTTGCAGTACAATTGATAGACTTTAATATTAAAATAAACTGAACAATTGCAGATACTGCCAAAGTGTCTTGCTTTGATATGAGGAGTGGTCAAGAGATTTGTAGAATGAAGGAGAAGAAGGGTAAAAAAAAAACCTCTATTATTTTTCCTTGTCAATATATTCACTGTTAACTCTAATATACTTCTCAGATCTTTCAATAAGTTTATTTATACCCTGGGGGGGGGTGTTGTTTTTACCCTCAAAATATGCTATAATTGCAGCTTTAACTTCTGTAAATTTCTTTCCTCAAAGCTGATTTTTTCATATTTAGGAACAAATAATAATCAAGTGAAGCCAGGTTTGGACTCTAGGGAGGGTGTTTTAGTGTTTAGAAGCCACAGTTATGAAGAGTAGCAAACACAACATTGCTGTTGTGCATTGGTGTGTTGTAATGCAAAAACAGCACCCCTTTGGTCTATTTTCCTCTTCTTTTCTCCTTCACAGATTCTTTTACCTGTTTCAGCAGACTGGAGTAGTATTTTCCAGTTATTATGACACCTTATCCTGGTAACCAATCAGCAGGATATCCTTGGTAACCCCAAAAAACAGTAGCCATGATTTTTCTAGCTGACTGTGGCAACTTGAACTTCTTAGGAGGTGGTGTGCCCTTTTCATGCCATTGCATAGACTCACACACATAATGATGAACCCAAGTTTCCTCTCCAGGGACAATCTGGTATAAAATTTCATCTTTGTTTTCTCTGCAGAGGTCCAAAAATTGTCGTGAACACTCGCTGCGCTGTTGTTTATGAAGTGGTGTGAGCATTCTTGGTTCCCATCTTGCACTGACTTTTGACATCCTTAGATGCTGATGGAGACTATTCAAAATGGTTGTAGGTGATACTGCAACCATTTTTTTTCTTCTTCTTTTCTTTTTTAAATTCAATCTGGCATCTTCCACTACAAGTTCTCAACTTTTTTGACAATGTCTGAGGAAGTGGCCTCAACGGCGCATCCTGGACAAAGGTCTTCTTTAATCAACTCTCAGCCTTGCTTGAAAAGGTTATGCCCCTTGTAAACCATGGATTTCCTAGGGCAACAGTTTCCATAAACCGCTAACATCTCTTCCAAAATGGCTTAAGGTGTTTTTCTTGTTTTGTGAGAAACTTAGTAACGGCACAAAATTCAATTTTATCCATACTTGGGGTTTTTTTGTTTGACATGCTTTTCAGTGATATCTGAAAGAACATGGATGCAAGTAAGCTAAAATTTGGCGCATATACTAATAATAAGTCACACAATCAAACTATGCACTAGTACTCCCCCCTCTTCTATAACTTCCCATTCTGCAAATTGAATGACCCTCCCTTGTACAAAGAATTGTCACCCCAGCTATATAGCACTATAAAAGGAGTATTGGGTTAGACTAACTAAAGATCAGCAGAATATGAAGCGTAGAAGGAAACCATTTGATGTAGTTCCAGACAATGACAATTTTCCTAGTTATATTGATGAAATTTACCAATATCCAATAAGGTAAGATTAGAAATTCAGATCAGAACCTACTATACATAATTTGTAGTTTGCTATATGTAATTATACCCAAATAAATTATGAGTAACCTATATATGTTCTCATTTCATAGTACAAATTAAATCATTCTAATGAGTCCTCTTTTTTTGTCATTAAAAATAATGTATTATTACATATGGCCAACAGATATATGAAAAAATGCTCCACTTCACTAGCAATTAGGGAGATGCAAATAAAAACCACAATGAGATACCATCTTACACCTGTTAGAATGGCTATAATCAACAAGACAAGGGATAACAAGTGCTGGAGAGACTGTGGACACAAAGGAACCCTCATACACTGCTGGTGGGAATGTAAACTGGTATAACCACTATGGAAGGCTGTGTGGAGATTCCTCAAAAAATTACGAATGGAATTACCATATGACCCAGCCATCCCTCTACTGGGCATCTACCCAAAAAACCTGAAGACCTTAATCTTTAAAGATGTTTGTACCCTCATGTTCATCGCAGCACTGTTCACAGTGGCCAGAACATGGAAACAACCAAAATGCCCTTCGATAGATGACTGGATACAGAAGATGTGGTACATTTACACAATGGAATACTACTCAGCAATAAGAAATGATGAAATACAGTCATTTCTGGCAACATGGATGGACCTAGAGACCATCTTATTAAGTGAAATAAGTCAGAATGAAAGAATCTGGAAAAATATGACCTCACTTATAGGTGGAATATAAAACTGAAAGTTACAAAGACACAGAGACCTATGGACACACCCAATAACTTGGTGA
>PVKE010053156.1:0-10130 GCA_004027555.1 Craseonycteris thonglongyai
AAATATATATATATATATATATATATATATATATATATATATATATACACACACACATATATATTTGCTTTTTGGAAAATGAACTTGATTTCTAATTAAGTTATCTTCAGATACTTTTCAATAATTAGATATCTGATATACTCCTGCCAAATTTGCATGCATTTTAGGAATATCACACACAAAAATAATAAATATTTATATATTTACAATTTTTTAACTATGTTATATGGATTATTAACTAAAATAGACTTCTGTGGTTTTGTTGTATAATCTCAGAATTCATATTTTTGTTGCTGAAATTCAGAATGCTTTTCTTTATTAACTGTGACAAACACTATATAAACTTATCTTTCTCTTGAACCATAACAAGTATTTTCAAAAATGTTAATTGAATATCATTTATATTATACTGTATTGGCTTTCATGAATGTCCTTCTCTTTTTTACCAGCAATTCCTATTTTCAGAGAACTGGAAACATTCCCTCCAGTTTTAATGTCATTCTTCAAGGACAGTACACAAAAGGACTGGGGAACAATATACATTGTTGAGAAGCCATTGAAATTAAAAAATAGGCCCATATATAAAAATTGAAACTCTGGGACCCTGGGTATTCTTAAGATTATTGTATTCTAATGTAAAATTTAACTACTTAATGATCCAGAATCAATTACTAAAGTAGCTATTCAGATGCTTCAGAGAAAAATAATCTCTCCAAAACAATAATTACCAAATAAATAATTTCATTACTACTATTATTATCATTTCCAGAAATATTAATGTCAGAACACTAAAAAAGTATAACATTAGAAAAGGATAATAGGATGACTCAATTAAGATCTCTGATTGAAAGCAATGGAAAAGAACCCTATTAACTTAAGACAATTGAATCTGTTGGAAGCAGGAGCATCTCCTAAAATCCCAAGGAAAATTTCTTAAGAAAAATAGAAACAGGTAGTGTGGGGGCTCTTCTAAGCTTGTGACAAAAGAAGAATCTTTTCAGCCCACTACCACCAGACTGAACTCCTTCCAAGTGTTTTCTGTCCTTGTAACAAGGTCCAGATTTCTGCAGGAAAGAATCTGATTATTTTTTGTTTCAAGCACATTCACAAACCCTAGCCAAACAAGACAGTATAGCTCTTTCATTGACTATCCTCCACCCCAAGAATGAGGACTCCTTTTCCAGGGGACAATTGTCATGCTGTTAGCAAAACTAAGGGGGAATTGGTGCTGAGCATCCAAAAATCAACTCTCCAGCTAAATTAAGGGCTAAATATGTAAGATACGCTCTTAAGGGCTTTGTTATGCTCCTATCTTAATATTTCTGAGATACCAACAAAGTTTTGAGAAATTAGACAGGATAACAGATAGGGTTTAGATACAGAGAAAGCTTATTTTAACACATTACTGGCCCCCAGAGATTCTATCTTTAGGATTCTGTAAAAGTAAACAAAACACAAGATGTATGTTGAAGTCTCCCTTTCACTGAATCAATTTATCTAGTAAACTCTTGGATCCTACAAGAGGAAGACCTTTATGTAACTGGCAATGATTCCATTTACAAATGAGTTCACGTTTTGAGGAACAGGGAATTAGGGCTTAAATATATAAATTTTGGGGGTCACAATTAAATCCATAATATTGATATTATGGCCTCATAATGCACCAAAGGTTATTGTGGTTTTCCTTACCCAACCTGTAGTAGCTAATCTGTTCTGACAGTAGATGATCCATAGCTTCCTGTATCCTGCATTTTTGACTGGTCATAAGCCACATATTAATATTTTATTCTTTCTAGCAGTCCCACATTACACATCAGCTACTCTCACACAATTTTGCTTGTGCATGTACACCCATTAACTGCAGTTAAAAGCAAAGAGAAGGCTAGAACTAAGTCAGAGGAAAGTATTCAAATAGTTAGGAGAGGCTCAGAGGGATCTGACTTCTTGCATATGAATAATGCCTAATTTCCCATAACCACACTACTATACAGTCTTCAGTGGTTTATTCCTCTGTTCAGATACAAAAACTGCAGGTCATCACTGCTACCAGTGAAAAATGCCAGATTTCCCTCATCATAGATGACTGTCTCAGACTTCATAATCTCTCAGGGATGTTCAGTCATAAAAATTTACTAAGCCCTTCATGACAGATCAACAAATTGCTAGAGTTGCTGCTCTAGAAAATCGCAGGTTAATACATAAGATTATACATATAATTTTATTGATATTGATGTCATTGTGGAAACTTTTTCTCAAAAGTTTATATTTTTCAGTGTGATTCATGATATGGCTCTTCATATAATCTCTGACTTTTAACATGTGAGTCTTTATATTTGTATGAGGATGATATCTCTAATTATTTTATTTACTTTTTTCTAGCTGCATAGCAGTGGTTTCAATGACCAATAATATTGGGAGAAAAAAAGTTTATATGTCTGTTTTAATTGTTGAAAATCTTCTAGGGAACATCTCCCTCCATTTTTTTAAACATAGTCTTATAAAACCCCTTTTGAATTCCTTTGTGTATAATTAATATTGTATTAAAGATTTGTGTGGCTATTTCTAAGATTAAAAGAAAAAGTAGAAACATGATGGAGAGACAATTCAACTTATAATTAGGTATCTCTGAAATACTGTCCCTAAAACTCAGATGACTTGAAAAGATCCTCATTATACTTTTGTACCTGAATATGAAATCACACAGGCTCTTAATAATTAGCTTCAAAATAGAACTTCAGGACTAATTGCTATATTCACTAGAGATTTTAAATGTGAAAAGTTCCACCAAGTTATTTTTAAATGCAAAACTATATGAAATAATATTTATTTTATAGGTGCCATTTATGGGGCAGTAATTATAAATCACTTTTGTCAAATACAAACACAAAAGATATAAAGTCGAGTCAAATAGGGAGCAGTTAAACCCAGAGGTAATAAAAATTAAATCATATAAATATATGTATATAACTTGGTTAATCAAATTCATTATTTCTGCGAGGTCACAAAAAGCTGAAATATATAATTAAACCTAATACCTAATTAAATTATTTTTTCAAAGTGTCTTGAATGATTTTTCTTAGTTCTTCTTTACCATTTAATTATAAAGACTCTACCTTTCCTGAAAATAAAGTTGACAACATAATTACAGAACAAATTAGTATGAATATTTATTTTTCTCTTTAGATGCACTCTATTCTTTTTCACTTTGCTCTTTGCAGGTAAGTGTGGGAGAGGATTCAATGACCTGGAGTAGAAAGAAAGGTTGAAAATCTGTTAAAGAACCATTAGGACTTCCATATTTCATCCTCCCACTCCGTGTAGCCTGGTAGCTGCCCATCCCAAGCCATGGCAAAAGACCAGAAATTTCTATAAATCAAAATCTCATGTAAAAGCTTGCCAAACTTTATAGGAAACAGGGGAATTAAAGGAAGATTAATACCCTGAATAACTAGACTTCTGAATTTTTTCCCCAACTTGGTCCCTAAAACCTTTCAGGGTGGAATTTGGAAAATCACATGGAGAATTCAACAAGCACCAGAGAAAAGACCCAGACACTGATAGCAGGAATTTCTTAAACTAAAGGTAAATTTAAAATTACCCAATAGAAAACACCATAATTGCCCATCTCCATCCATGATAACAGAGCTGCCAA
The DNA here is from genome assembly GCA_004027555.1 of Craseonycteris thonglongyai. Lineage (NCBI taxonomy): Eukaryota > Metazoa > Chordata > Mammalia > Chiroptera > Craseonycteridae > Craseonycteris > Craseonycteris thonglongyai. Next base: position 3,653 of record PVKE010053156.1, read on the forward strand.
CATGTTTTTAATGCCTCATTGTTAAATATTAATGCAGAGTCAAGCAACACCCTATATTGATAGAAGTTTCTACTATGAAAGACAAGAATCAAACTCATCTACAGAAATAAGCAACATGGAGATAATAATGGCTGTGCATAGAATAAAATTCATATTCAACCTATAATAGTATCTTTTAAGAAGTAAGAAAAGGGATGCTGGGATAGTTCAATAGTCTCAGTGCTTGCCTTGCAGTGGCAAAGTCCAGGGATCAAATGATGGCCCTAGCCCATGCAAACCCATATGCTGAACCGCGGCTCAACTGGTATCCACTGGGATGGCAGCAAAGGTTTTCCCATAACATGAAAGAGGTCCCCAATTTGGTTCCCACCTGACATGGCCCCACGTTTACCTGAGTGGAATGAAACTATGTCACAACTAATGACATATGACTAGGGGGACTGCTCTGGGCCCTCCCCATTTTTCTTTCTGTGTGTGTCTCTCACACTTTCTTTCCAAAAATAAATAAATAAAATAAAAGTAAAAAAATATCTTATATCCATGAACAAGAACAGACTGCTATTTAAAAAGAAAACACACACACACACATTCTGAAAACAAAAATATGAAAATGTGAACATTTAAAATATGATAGAAGAAGGTAAAATCTCAATTGGAGAGTGTTGGAATATGAAACTTCTAATTGTGCCCTGAAAGTATAGCAAAACACAAAGTAATTAAAAATAAGAGAGAAAAAAAAAAGAAGAAGAGCAATATGGAAAGTCTAATATATGAATAGTAATAGTGACAGAAAAACACAAAAAATATAGAAGCAAAAATTCTCAAACATTTTTAAGAAAACTTTTTATAACTGACATACATGAGTTTTTATACTGAAAGAAACAAACTGACTAAATAGAACAATGAATCAAAAAGAGATCAAATCACATTTAGACACTGGAGATAAAAGGAAGACACTACGAGCTTACAGGAAAGGGGGGAAAGTCATAAAAACCCTCAAAGTTGTGTCATAAGACTTCTCAAAAGAAACCCCTAAGTACCTAAACCTAAAATAAATAAATAAATAAATACCACAAAGATTTTACCAACCATGAGGGAAAATGTTATACAACCTAAAATTCTATACCCAGTTAAATTATCAGCCAAATGTAAGTATAAAGGCATGTCATTTTCAGATATGAAAGGTGTCAGAAATTTAACTGTCTATAGTGGTCAACCAGACTAGGAAGAGGCAGTTTAGAATGCTCTGAGAAAAATTTTAATGGATGTTGCTGATATAATACCTGAAAAGAATGAATACTTTCAAAAGAGCTTTAGATATTTGGCAGAGAATTTGAGATTGAATTATTGATAAATATATTTTTCAAAAATCAAGGAAACACAATAGAATCTATATCATTCAATAGGTAAAGATATATTACTAATAAATATATTTTAAAACTAAACAAAAACAATATAATGCCAATTAAGCAAGAAATAAAGAGCAATTATAATTTACTACATGGCTCTATTCTTAATAATTTGCATACTTATAGGAAGATAAATATGACTGGTAATATAACCAAATAACAATAGAAATATATTGGGACACTGGAGGAATGAGAGGTGCGTGTATGTAAGTAGTGGCAGAATGGGGGAATTTGATAAAATAGAGGTAGATACTTAGTAGAAATTCGAAAGATAAAGCTTAAAATTTTAAAAACAATAAAATAGTAAAATAAGCATATTATTTAAAGACATACAAGTTAAAGCAAAAAGAATCAACTAAAAATTATTAAAATTTTAATATCTGATTTATTAGTCTCAGTTTGAGATCTTGAACTAATTAGTTCCAGACTCTCACTACATTGAACCTACTCAACCACCTTTCTTCCCTTCAAAAACAAGCAATGGTTAATTCAACCAATGTTTTACAACACAATTTTTATGGGCATAGGTTCTCAATAAGAGTTATTCAACAACAACAAAAATATATGAATTCATTTATCAATGCATTTGATTTATGAAAATGTATTTTCTCAACTTAAATTACTCTCAATAGTAAGCAAATATGAAGGGTCTAGCCATATTTCTGACCTTTTCTAAGCTATCTGCCATCTAACAACATATCAAAGACAATATAATGTCTTTGGGAGCTGGCCTTGTCAACTCATTTTTCAAAATTTTCTAAGTCATGAAAAAAATTTACATCAGTCTTTCTTTAAAGGCTGAAATTCAGGTTTTTGTTTAAAAAAAGTTCTTTTAATGTTTGGCACTAGAAGTTTTAACATCCTTCATATAAGCATTAGTTTCTATATCAGAACAAGAAAAGTACTGTTCCTAATACTCATACTAAGTGAGATATTATATCATTCATGAAGAGTTTTAACCAATAGGCAAAAAAGAAGGCAATGCTTCAGCCATATAGAAGTTATAGAGCTCCTTCATCAAGTAGAAAGGTTATAGTACCAGAGCACAAGATGCACAACCAGGGATAAGCGATACATAAGAATTTTCCCATATGTACAGTCAACCCACTTTCAGCCTGCCCCAAATTTATGCATCTTTCTGTAACTCAAAAACCAAGATGTAAAATGCTGTAGTCAGGAATGTCACATGGATTTTTAGCCTTTTCTGAAGCACTACAGGACTCATTCCCTCAACAAAGATTATAATAATTTATGTAGGGTTTCTTTTTTACCTCTGTGGCAGATGTAACACTGATTTCTTATTTTAGGAAGTCACTTCAACATGATCCAAGCCAAAGACAAAAGTGAGAAACCCATTTAACCATTTCTTAGCCCAAGTACAAAAATTGAACGAAGTGGTTTTGTAGCAGGTGGCAAAACCTTTAAGGAAGCAGCTTCATAATAATTTCCCAGAGGCCAATTCCAATGAGATTTATTTTATTGTCCCTGACAGAGACAGAAACAGAGAGAGACAGAGATAAGGAGGAGGGCCCAGAGCAGTCTCTATAGCTGTATGTCATCAGTTTCTCGACATGGCCTTATTCCACACAGGTAGGTGGAGACCGGGCTAGGGGCCTTCTGCAAGGGAAGCACACTCCAGTTTAACATATGGGTCTGCACAGGCTAGGGTCAGGATTCGATCCTCGGTCCCTAGTGCTGCAAAGCAAGTGCTCGACCCACTGAGCCATCCCAGCTTCGACCTGGGTTATGCATTTTGACCCCTGTGGTAACACAGAAGCTGGTAGATGGGCGTGGGTTGGTGGGATAGGGAGAAGGTAACTTTAGTACTTGTCAGCTTCAAGTTCAAACTAAATCCAAACATTCCATATTTCATGATACTCATCTAAAATCTTCTAGGGCCACAATTATGTCATTTGTACATAAATCATGCAATGGTCCTTCACAAAAAGAATAACATGGAATCATTTAGTTGAATATGAGCCATTTAAACTCAATTGACATGTCAATGTCAGGCTCTCAACTGGGCACTTCACACACATTATCTCAAGTAGCCTTCACAACAATCCTTAAGGTAGGCACTATAATAATCTATGTGTGAGAAAACTCAGTTTTACAGATGAGTACCTTGTTTGTGTCACTAGCATGATTAGAAATCACTACAGCAAGTTAAAATGCTTCTGCAGAGCAAAGAAAATAATCAACAACATGCAAAGCTACCTACTGAATAGGAGAAAATATTCTCCAATTATACATCTGTTAAGAGATTAATATTCAATATATAAAGAACAAATACAACTCAATAGCAAAAACAAACAAAAACCAACAACGTGATTTGAAAATGGGAAGATGGGGAAGCAAGGACAGCGCCATGGGTTAAGTGCTCACATTGCAGCTCCGGGGACCAAGGATGGAATCCCGGCCCCGGCCCGTGCGGACCCATGTGCTGAACTGGGGTGTGCTTCCTATGAGGGACGCTCCCAGTTCAGTTCTTGCCCCTTGGTTCTCCCCCAGCTCACAGGGGAATGCATCCCACGCAGGAAGCCCATGTCCTAGTTCCTGCCCTGTGTGGCCCCTGCCCACCTGTGTGGAATGAAACCTTGTCGAAAACTGATGATGTACAACTGTGGAAACTGCTCTGGATCCTCCCCTTTCTCTCTGTCTCTCTCTGTCTCTTGTCTCTGTTTCTGTCAAAAACAACAAAATAAATCTTAAGAAAAACCAGGCAAATAACCTGAATGGACACTTTTCTAAGGAAGACATAGAGATGGTCAACAGACACATGAAAAGATATTCAACTTTACTAATCATTGGGAAATCCAAATCCAAACTACAATGAAATCTCACCTCATGCCTGTTACAATGGCTACCATCCAAAAGACAGCAAATAAATACATATATTTGTAGAGAAAAGGGAAGCCTTTGGTGGAACTGTAAATTGGTATAGCTATTATAAAAAATAATATGCATTTTCCTCAAAAAATTAAGACTAGAGCCACCATGTGACTGAGCAATTCCACTTTTGGATATTTATCCAAAGGACATGAAAACAATATAATAATTTGAAAATATATATATGTACCTCCATGTTCATTGCAGCTTTATTTACAGTAGCTAAGATACAGAAAGAACCTAAGTGCCTATTGATGAATGAAAAAATGAAGAAGTTGTGGTGTGTGTGTACATATATATATATACATGCATATATATTAATATAATGGAATATTATTCATTCATAAAAAAGAATAAAATATTGCCATTTGTGACAACATGAATGGATCTTGAGAGCACTATGCTCAGTGAAATAAGTCAGATTGAGAAGGACAAATACCATATGATTTCAATTATATGTACAATCTAGAAAACAAATGAAACAAATTGAAACAAAAATCATAAAAAAAGAAACATCAATCAGAAAATACCTGAACAGATAGAAAAGCATTTACTTGGTTAAGACTTAATACTGTAAACATCACTTCGACTTTGATGTGTAAATTTAATACAAAACTAATCAAAATGTTTTTAAAAAGACAACCAAATCACTTCGTTATATTGCTTATTCCTCATACATCAGTGACATAATATGGAGGTTCTTTTCCTGAAAAGTCACATCTGCTCAGGTCACCTCCTTAGAAACCGTCTCTAAGAGATCTTCTATCATTCCAGAGTACTGTCATTCCTCTTTTGTCTCACAACTACCAAGAGCACAGACTATGAAAAAGGAAGAGAGTCAGCTGATAGACAATAAGGATAGAAGAGAAGGAGATGAGGAGGCAGGGTTTTAGGTTCTTTTTTAAGATACTTAAATAAAACAAAAATACAACAGATACAGAAAACATCAACAAATTTTAATTCTATGTAATAGCTGGCATATTGTTTTTTGTTATATAATCTTTGTACTTGCCTATATGTTTGAAATGTTTTATATTAAATTTAAAAAATATATGTATTTAAAATAAAAAGTAAATCTAAACTAAATTGGGACATAAACATTAACACCACACTAATATTTTAGACCACAGTCTAAAAGTAATAGTGAAGTTTTCTAAGAAAAAAATGACAGTCTTGGGACTGTAATAATGCTCATATCTGAGTCAAGAATGGATTAAAAAGGGAAGAGATGAAAGTTAGGGAAAAAGTGAAAAGGGCATAGTTATAGTAGAAAATAACAAGACCTGAGGCATGTTGAGGGAAGAAACAATTGAAAAAAATAGAATGAAAATGAGAAATTTCTGATAGTGGGTATCAAGTAACTTTATGACTGATGAACTATCAAGGATAGAAGTAGATAAAAGAATCAAATATAGTCTAAGCTTCCTAGGATAGTTGGTTAAACTGACATAAAACCAAGGAAAACATGGCCCAGGTTTGGAAGAAAAACTATCAGTTCAATTTGGTGCTCTTATTTAAAAGTGCTGATGGGATATCAAAAGCAAGATATCCACAGGCAATTGAAAATGATGGCCTATAGCTCTAGAGAAAGATCAGTACTGAAGATAAATAATCAAGAGTCTTCTGCACAGATGTGATCATCAAGACATGAAAGTAAATACAGCTGTTCAACAAAGAGGGCAGGAGAAAAAAAAGAGCAGATAGATGGATAATGTGAAAAAATGGGAGTCTAACAGTATATTGTAGTTAAGAACCATCTGGCTCATGTAAACATACCATCAGCAAGGAAATTCTCAGGCCCTTGAATACAACCTGAGGGATTCAGGGCAGAAAAGAATTGCTAGTATACCTCTTAGGATCGAGAAACAACTCTAAGTATTTAATATAATCTTACTTTTTCTTCACATCAGCTACCCAAGGTGATATTATGATGCCAGATTTATAAAAGAGGAACCTGAAGATCAGAGATAGGAAAGAATTTTCTCAAGTTCACACAGCTAACACATGGTCAAGCTGGAACGCAAGTACTCATTTGAACAACTCCAAAGCAGATATTCTTTCTTACGGAATCTGAAACAATCCATCTGAGAAACAATGTACATATTTCTTTTTTTTAATTTTTTTTAATTTTATTGTTAAATTTAATGGGGTGACATTGGTTGGTAACAATCAGACAGTTT
>PVKE010053157.1:0-10124 GCA_004027555.1 Craseonycteris thonglongyai
TTATATTTATATTTCAATATTTTATAATAGAATTATGTTATTAAATTGGTTTAAACACGTTTTGCTTTGTATTAATCCTAATGATACATAATATAAATATTTAGTGTCTTCATTAATGGGTTGAACTTATTCTTTATAAATTCTGATTATTATTACATGGTGAGTATGTTATCAAGATACTCAGGTTTTTAGATATATAGACAAATATTTTATTTTCAATTTTTGATCTTAAGTTTGTAATGATGATGATGATGGCAGAGAAGGAAAGCATGGGGGAGAGAGTGTGTGAGAAGGAGAGAGATTCCTGTAACTCAGTAGTAAAAAATAATAATAACCAAATAAAAGTATGGACAATGCACCTGCATGGCCATCAGATATATATATATATACACACTCAATATTTCTAATTATTAGGAAAACGCAAATCAAAACCACAATGAAGTATCACCTCATATCTGTTGGAATGGTTATTATAGAAAGAAAAAAAAAGAGAAGTGTTGGCCAGAATGTGGAGAAAAGGGAACATAAGAACACTATTGATGGAAATATAAACTGGTACAGACACTACAAAAACCAGTAGGAAGTTTCCTCAAAACAATAAAAACTACTCACTATGTAAAACAAATTTTGTGCTGTCATATATGTTATATGTGAAAACCTTGTGTTATATGCTTTATCTTTTTTTGTTGTTGTTGTTTTTTGCTTGTTTGCTTGTTGACAGAAGGGTAGCTTTGTTCTCTTTTAATCCACCTTTTCTGGAAGTAGACATTTCCCTGTACGTGATTTGATAACTTACTTCTAGAACATAGAGCACAACCTATAGACTCCCTATTAAGTCCCATCCTACAGCTGACCACAGAGTCTGTGAAACTGGGCAAGCTTCAAAGTGTTGAGGGTATAATATAGCCTTTTAAACTAATTTTTTCTAAGATTGATTTATTTTTGTTTGTTTTGAGGAGAGAGCAAGAAAGAGAGAGAAGAGAGGAGGGCCCAGAGCAGTCTCCATAGTTGTACATCATTATTTGTGATAAAGTTTCATTCCACACAGGTGGATGTGGGGCCACATGGGGTGGGAACTGAACAGGGGTCCTCCCAAATGGGAGGCCTGAACCTTTGTCACTGAGTCGTCTGGGCACTTAGCAATTGCACTGCAGTTCAGCATATGGGATTATTGGGCCTGGGAATCGAAACCCGGACCTCACAATTATAAACAAGCTTTCAACTGCTGAATTATCCCAGCATACTCTAAAAAAAATTTTTTTTAAACAATATGAGTATCATATATGAGAACACAGACTTAGGACACCAAAAAAAAAAAAGTAAGTTTCATTATGTCTTCAACTTTAACCTTCACTAATACAGGATACAATTTTCTATATCTTTTGGTAGTGACAACATTTATTAAGTAGTACATTAGTAAAAATTCAATAAACAAAAAACAGAAACAATAGTCTTCCTACCAAAGTTTATTTTTCAGTATTTCTTTCTGTGAATGACATTATATAGGTTAATATAATTTTGAACTTTAAAAATATTAATCATGTGGAATTATAATATAGTTGCTAAAATGTGTGTTTGCCATTGTCTGACATGAGAGAGAAAATTTAGCCATGTGTTGTCAGCATCCAATCCATACTCAATTGACATTAAATATACTAATTAAGGGTGCAAAACTCAGTGCTTTACTTGGTTTAAATAAAATACTTTTTTCTTAATTAATTTTTTTTATTTGTTACATAATTTTATATTATTTTTATTAGGATGGTGTATTTTTATATTTAAAAATATATGATATAGTGCTTATGAGGGGTTTTCACTTTTATAAATGCACAGACAAATTATTACTAAGGAAAGGTACAGGTAAAAAATTTATTCTTGGGGAAGCTAGGATGGCTCAGTGGGTTAAGCGCTCACTTTGCAGTGCCGGGGACCGAGGATCGAATGCCGGCCCCGACCCGTGTGGATCTATGTGCTGAACTGGGAGCTCCCCCAGTTCAGTTCTCTCTCAGTATCTCTCTCTCTCTCTCTCTCTCTCTCTCTCTCTCTCTCTCTCTGTCAAAAATAAATAAATTAAAAAATATGTATTTAAAAATAAATAAATAAAAATTTATTCTTACCTAAATATATAAGAAATATATTATTACCCTCTTTATCAATATGACACATAAGATATTCACAATCTATATCTACTGCTAGACTTAGCTCTCTAAAATCAAAATCTCTCTATACTGTAATATGGGCAAACCTGTATTGTGTGTACATTTTTTCATAAACTTGAAATGTTCACTTTATGTTTTAATAAAATTAAACTATTTTCAAAATAATGATATAAAATGAAAGTATAGTCTAACTGCCAATTGTCTGCCTTCTTGTTAAGTAACTAATTTTAAAAATAGGATTTAGTTTCTTTGTAAATAGAAAATTAAGTAAAATTTTTATACATTAATGTTGTATCTCTTTGAAAATATCACAACCTAGAGTTCTTTACCAAACACTAGATGGTATATTATAGAATTGAATTTCACTGTTTCAAAAATCAGTAGTAACATAATAAAAGAAATAAAAATATAAACTAGAAAACAAGATTACTGAGATATATAGCAAAAGCAATTTAATTTACAATGCTATGATTTAAGAAAGCATACCTAAAGCTCATGATCACAAAATCAATGCAAGAAAAATTTGACTTAAATTATATACTCACAATTAAAATAAAGTTTTTATCAAAGACAGAAAGTATAATCATCCTTTTTGATTATCTCACAAACTGACATATATTCTTCAACAAGGCTATTGTTGGCAAATTTTATAGGTGAAAACAAATTTAATGACTGTAATAACTACTGAAAAGTAGGAAAATGCACAATTTTGAGAATAAAATAATTATAAAAATTGCATAAAGGACACAAACATCATCTTTTAGTAATTACAGACCAACTACTCCTCACTTTTCTAGACTCTCATAAAGAAATATGTTTAAAAACATAATACCTTGAGTACTTTCAGGTCTCATGTATTATTATTCCTTTTAATATTAGTGAACACCCAATCTAATAAATATTAGAGGGATATATTAGGATCACAAAAAGCTACATCTAGGAATCAAACTCAGTACACACAGAAAGACACAGAGAAATACTCTCTCCACTTTGATTTAGTATTGAGATAATAAAATCAGTCTGGAGAATTCATAACCACCACCAAGGCATCATATACTTTTATAGTCCAGATCCACATGGTGTGGTCCACAAAGTTTCAGGAATATTCAGCTGAGAATTTAATTTTATTTCATGTACTCTCATATTGGTCATGCCTAAGGTATATGGCTGAAGCACAAGTGAATATTCTCACGAGGAAAACAACTTCAATCAAAGGTCTCAAAAGGCTATAAAGTGTAATTAAATGTGTCAAGAACCTATTAACGCAAAAAGAATATAACACATATGTATAAATAAGAGGTACTGAAAGGAACAAACATAGAAATTGAACCATAAGAAATTATCAGATGCTAAGGTAAAATAAATATATTTTATATTTTTAAATATTTATTTATTTATTTTTAATTGTTTATTAACAGAGAGAGAGAGAGAGAGAGAGAGAGAGAGATACAGAAACAGAGAGAGAACTGAACTGGGGGAGCTCCCAGTTCAGCACATGGTTCCGCACGGGCCGGGGCCGGGATTCGATCCTCGGTCCCCAGCACGGCAAAGTGAGCGCTTAACCCACTCAGCCATCCCGGCTTCCCCAATATATTTTTAAAGAAATAAAATTGAAAAACAAAAATATGAGCAGGGCACTAGAAATGTTAAAAAATGGAGGAGGTGTGGTTAAAGTCAAATATAATACCAACCCATTCTAAGTATTTATTTGAAGCAAAAAATAAAGTAATCCTATAATATAGTTCATGGGTAAAAAATAATTGTGAAAAAAGATATTATAACTGTATATATAAATTTGAACAAACACTGACTGGAAAAACTATAAATTTTGTAAACTTCTGAGAAGATATGAAAAAAAATTGAAATACTGGTCCACAACAGGAATACATTAAAACGTACACATAATAAAGATTTTTAAAAAAATGCAAAGTTCTTGGTATTGTTCAGAAAGTAATAAATGTACTGATTAACTCATTATCTGAGTTTATCTCCATATGCATTTAAAATTACCTGTAGGTACTTACTAAAATAAAATATGTGCATGTACATAAAATAAAGAGAAATAATGGAAGAAACAAAATAATTTTTACAAAATAACAATTAAAACAATTGTAAGTTAAAAAAATTGAAGCCAACTGTGAATAAATATTAATATCAGGTTATATTAGTCTGAATCTAATCCAAAGATAAAAAATAGAATAGGTTAAATGGGGGTAGATTAATATAAAGAATTATTAATTGCAGCATCAAGCTGCATTGTTAAAACTTTATACACACACACACACACACACGTAAATTCTTAACTGTGATCAACAAGTAACTAAAAAAGAAACTCCACATTACACCCTAAGGCTGAGGGAAGTACCCATGGAAGGATAAACTTGGACTTAGTCCAGCCCTCCCTGAAAAAGTTGTGTTCAACCACTGGATAACAGTGGTGTTCTGGCTGAGCTAGCTAGAGTTGAGATGCAGTAGTGGACAAATAATAGACAACCCTCTTGAGTGTAGGCCTTGAGGGAGCTTGCTCAAGGAGCCTGAACAGGTAGCTGTTTGCAGGCTGCAGGAGGCCATAATTTCCATATTCAGAAGAATGAGGAAAGCTTGGAGGAAATGCTAGGCTGCCAAATTGCAGTGGGACTGCATTTAGCTTCTTTCTGGAGAAATCTCCAGACCAACCCCTATTCACGCACCAGAAGTTGAGGGAGACACTTCTTTCTGTAATGTTTCTCGAGTTCCCTCTTCTCAGAATGCTTTATATTGGTATGCAGCTTCCATATGTACCTTTCTATACACACTTGAAATATTTTACAACAAAACCAAGGTATACTACCTAAAAGAGTATGTTTATATTTCTTAAAAGTGAAGAAACTTTCACTCTCCCCTAAATGAGATGCAAAGCCCCAAGAGTAATTACTAAATCTATCATGGGCTGTATTGATTACTTCTCAAATTCAGTCACAGTCTTACTATATATTCTGTTGCCTGAAAACCAAATTCTCAAGTAAACCTCCAGGGATTTTTGTATAAAATTTAACAAAGAAAAAAAAATAGGAAGAAGGATAAGGGAGAAAAGAATGGTTCCTTCACACAAACAAACACAAGATACCACAAATGTAGAGAAATCATGCACAGTTAGTATGGTCATTGTTCTATAATTGGCTATCAAGTCATAGTGGATAGCAACAGCTTCCTTGGTGCTCTGGATTTTTTACTGCTCGAGTGACCAAACCTTCATTCCTGAAGTGTCTATGTTCTCAGTCACACTGCTTTTTGTTTCTTGCTGTAGTTTTTCAAGTTTGTTTATTATTAAACATGCAAGTACTATGAGGCATTCGGACAACTACCTGAGTTCATAGTAGTCCCCCTTGATTCTATTGTGTAGTAGCTCTGGATCACTCCAAGACACAAACTTTTTGTTTGTTTGTTTGTTTTTGTTTTTTGTTTATTGGCAAAATACCAGATGGAAATCTCAATTTTCTAAGTCAATAGAATCATCCTGTGTCCCTTTATGGAAGCTATCCCCATTTTGGAGATTCAGATTTCTACGCTAGAAAGTTCAAAGTTGCTGGGACAATCACAAAACGTCCCCAAGTGGGTTATTAGGTGTTCTCATGAGAAGAGCCATTTTCATTTCTACCCCTTGATAGAGATCCGTGTGTTCTGGCTGTGGAAAAAAGTACCATACAATAGCGTGTGATGGAAATCATAAGTCACACCCTGTAAAACAAAACCAAATATTTTTAGGATGCTGTTTCTTATATAGTGCTGTAATCATGTCTTCGATAGTAATGTAGTAAGCAATAAGACTAGTTGATTCCATAGGCATGAGCCCTTTGCTGTATTTTCTTTTTTCTCTGAAATCATTTCCTTGATCCAATGCAATGCTGTGTGAATTGCCATGACACTGGATCAATCACTTTATTTTTTGCTTTTCTTTAAGTTTTATTGAAATATGGTTGACATACAGCATTGCATAAGTTTAAGATGTATATCGTAATGGCTTGAATAAAGATATATTGCAAAAGAATTACCATGATAAGTTCGGTTAGCATTTTTCACCGTATATAATTAAACATGAAGAAAAAGAACAATGTTTTATTCCTTGTGATAAAGACTTTTAGGATCTACTCTCTTTCAGCAACTTTCAAAAATAGCATACAGCAGTGTTAAATACAGGTATCATGTTGTACATTATGTACCTGGTACTAATTTATCTTGTAAATGGAAGTTTTACCTTTTTACTACCTTCTGGATCAGGCATTTGGTGAGAAAACAAATGCTGGTACTAGCAGGAGCATTATGGGAAAGTCAGAGAAATTCATATCCAGAATCCGTCTGTTTGCCTCTTTCATGGTGGCAAGGTCTAGTATAATCACAGAGAATGATCATGTATCTAGCAGTCAAAGTGGGTCTCTGCTTTAGGGGTATCTAGGCCAGCCTTCTTAAAAGGCATTCCACGTAGTAATCTTGTGCCCAATGGAAGAATTTCCTTCACGACTGTCCTTCAGAGTCACCCTTGAATGGGGCTCTAGGGCTGAAATGGCCCACGTTCTATTCTCAACTATAAATATGCTCAGTTCTTTTTTTCCCTCAGTTAGTGGGTCATAAGGCACATGCTAATATTCCAGAGCTTGAATTCTGATAGATAAGACAATGAAACTGGTGTTGAAGGAAGCTAGACCACCTGTTGATGCAACTTATACCTCCTGGACCTGCTCAGTGTGGTCTCTTACATAAAATTGCCATTTGTGATTAAACACTAATGTGCACACACGCCTATGGCTAGTTACATCAAATAATGCCCAGTCAATGATGGGCATCTCAGACCATGTGTTTGTCATGATGGCTTCTGGTTAAGTGTTCAGTTTCCATCAAGGCTCAGTAGCAAAGCAAATATGTTTTCTGAAAAGTAGAATAATTTTGTGAACAAAATGTAGCTCAGCCCCAAATTCTTGAAGATCTGTATTATAATTGTTCTATTGATGTTTGCAAAATATTTCCTAGAAGATTCTTATTTGTCACATTTTAAGTAACATTGGATCTGTTGCATCATAAGAACTAAATGGTAGAGCAGCTTATTCTATAGCCTGAAATTGCTGTAGCACTTGTTCTTGCTCTAGTCTCATATTTCTTCAAAAATGCAAAAAAAAAGAAAGAAAGAAAGAAAGAAAGAAAATCTAACAGGCAGTGTGCCTCTTTTTTGTGTGTTAAGTGGTGAAAAGTGCAGCGGCTTGTTTTTCACCCTAGGGGAAATATCTCAGAAAGCTCTATATCATTAAACCTCTCCAAAATTCATGGAGGTGATGATGGAGAAAATTTTTGTGGAGTTATTCTCTATCCTATCATTCACTCATGCCTTACTGCACCATTTAAAGTACTTACGATCTGTTCATCAGCACCTATATGCCATCCATTTAATGGACCCCTTGATGCCTTGTGAAATGTCAAGACAGTCAAGATCTCTTTTGAAAATATTAAAGGGAAGAATAAGAGAATTGATATAGTCCTGAGGCAGCACTGTGAAGACTTACTACTTTTGGTCCTGGCAGGTGAAAGCAAATAGCTTCTGGTAGTTCTTACAAATTGGTGCAGAGAAAAAAGCATTAGCCAGGTCAATAGCTGCATACCAAGTACCAGAGCTCTGATGATCTTTCCCCTAAAAAGTATTACATCCAGGGCAGCAGTTGTAATTGCAGTCATCACCTCATCACTTCACAACAGTCCACAGTCATTCTTCAAGGCCCATCTGCCTTCTGCACAGGCCAAACTGGTAAATTAAAGGAGAATGTGATCATTAAAACCATTCCTCCTTTTTTCAATAATTTGATGGTGGTGTTAATCTCTGAAATTCCTCCTGGGATGCAGTATCACTTTAGTTTATTATGTAGCAAGAATGGGAAAGTGATTGGGGCTGCCATTTAGTCTTAATGGTCTCACCCCACAGGTCAAGTGTGAAGACTGCCAGTTTCAAGTGCCTGTATTCCAATTACACATTTAGGAACCGAGGAAGTAAACAAGTGGATCCATGGACCTACTGAGCTCCTTGTGACTCAGACTTCATTCCATCTATCACACGCCCATCATAAAGTCCTTAAATCTTGGGTCACAGGGAAGCTTTGTGTCACCAGATTTTACTATTAATTTAGAGCCAGTGTCTGGACATCCCTATAAGGTCTGGGTATGCCCTTTTCCCCATTGTACACCCACATTGTTAAACACCCAAGAGTACCTATGATTAAGACTTGCATGAATATTCAAGATATATGCTTGTGGCAAAATGCAGGATCCTTCAGCAACGGAACTCAACATCCCTTTCAACGAAAGGGCTCTAGGCCTGTTAAATCAAACTAATTTTTTTTTTACACTTGAATAAGATTTCTGGCTACCAGACTTGGAGGGTTTCCTGTTCTATAGCTAATAATACACTAATAGGCTGCCTATCTAGTAATAGTTTTTTCCTAGAGATATGCTAAATCATCCACTAGCACTAAAGATATTTGCAAATCCAAACATTCTAGCTATCATTGTATTCATTTTGTACTTGATGGCTAACTTACACATTGTGCATTTTATAAATAAGTGCTGCCACTTGGCTTCTGCTATTCTGGGATCCCATCATCCCCAAAATGTGACTTTATCCAGTACAGTTATACCTGGCCTATAAACAAAAGCACCAAGAACTTTTCAGTGATGCAGGTGTTCCCTTCAATAACATATTTCTCAATGTCTTAATGAAGGTCATGTCTTACAAGCCTTCTAAGAAAACATAATTGGAGAGGCGGTGGATAAGCACATCATCCATGATAAATTCAGTCCAACTTTCCTAACTCCCTAAATTTTTGGATCTGAATCTTTTGGATTCCTGAAGATGCTAGATAAGTGATGGCACCTTAACCTCATAAAATATAGGCCACCTATACAAACAAGTTTTACATAGTCAACCAAAACAAGTAAACTGTTAGCATCACCTTCAGCTTAATGACCAGCTTAATATTAAACTGTAATCTCTGAAAAGTGCACATGTCATTGAATTTATCCTATCTAGTATTATATTTCACCTTATTTGCTCTAATATCCTTAAATTCTATTATCACACATGTCTCCCGGGTTTTGGGAATATATATTACCAAGATTTTTTTCAAATTCTTGGAAGTTATTTCTTTCTACTAGTGTATACCTGACCCTTGATGCCTGCTACTATTTGACTTTATATTTTATATTATATCATATTAATTGTATTATATTATATTATTTTGGCAATGAGAAGAGGCGTAAAGTACTTTTACTGGTAAAGAAGACTGAGAATTACTTGGGAAGACAATATTGTCAGTTTTATCTGGGTCTATATATAACCAGATGTCCCTATTTCATATTTCATGAAACATTAATTTGCCCTAATTTTCACATAAAAACTCAGGGATACCGTATATTCAATTATCCTAGTAATTCAGCAGACCTGAAGATAAAAGAAATGAGAGACTTTGTAGGGCTATTATGAAAACTGTCTAATTCTTAGACTGTGGGTCGAGGTGAGGGTTAACAGACCTGAGCTTGTCATTTTCTTTCTGTAAGCACTCAAGTTCACATTGTGGTCTTTATAGTTATAATTACTGTCATAATGGTCAAGTATAGCAGCCACTTTAGCTTCAAATGCTAATGCTTCAATTGACATGTTATCAAAATCAACCACGAGTGATAGCCTGACTGTGATTTGACTGCATACAATAGTTTAGGAGGATCCCATTTTTAATTGGCAAGGGACTCAAGATACACTCAAGGGAAGCCGGGATGGCTCAGTGGGTTAAGTGCTCACTTTGCTGTGCCGGGGACAGGGGATCGAATCCCAGCCCCGGCCCGTGCAGATCCATGTGCTGAACTGGGAGCTCCCCCAGTTCATTTCTCTCTCTGTCTCTGTATCTCTTTCTCTCTCTCTCTCTCTCTCTCTCTCTCTCTCTCTCTCTCTCT
>PVKE010053158.1:0-10130 GCA_004027555.1 Craseonycteris thonglongyai
CCATTATGTGCCCAGCTCCCAGAATCAGGTCCCCCTCCAACCCCATATATCTGGTGCCCACTCCCCCCTCCCCACACAACTCCCCCTCCCCCCTCCCCCCTCCTCCCTCCTCTCCAGGTAAACACCAAACCATTGAGTGTGTCCACAATGCTGGTTCTTTTAATTTTTTAAAGATTTTATTGTTTTGAGAGAAGGTATGAGAGAGAGAGACAAGGGGAGAGGGCCCAGAGCAGTCTCCAATAGTTGTACATCATTAGTTGTGATATAGCTTCATTCCACACAGGTGGACGTGGGGCCACGTGGGGCAGGAACTGAACTGGGAGCCTCCCACATGGGAAGTGAGTACCTTCGCTGCTGAGATCAGTGGTTATCAGTTGTGCCACAGTTCAGCAGATGGGTCTACACAGGCCAGGTCTGGGAATCGATCCCTGGACCTCATGATTGCAAGGCAAGCACTCAACCTGCTGAGCTCTCTCACATCCCTGACAATTCTTTCAATGTGGCCAGGAAAGCCAAAAGTTTGGACATCGCTGGTATAGAGCATTTCACTCTGAACACAAATTATTTTTTTAAGATTTGTTTTATTGTTTTTGATAGAGACAGACAGAGACAGAGACAGAGAGAAGGGGGAGGGCCCAGAGCAGTCTCTATAGTTGTACATTATCAGTTTTCAACATGGTTTTGTTCCACACAGGTGGACAGGGGCCACACAGGGCAGGAACTGGGCTGGGGGCCTCCCACATGGGAGGCATGCCCCCTCGAGCCAGGGGTCAAACTGTGGGTGCAAGAACCAAACTGGGGGCCTCCTGCATGGATAGCACACTCCAGTTCAGCATATGGGTCTGCATGTGCCGGGGCCGGGATGCGATCCTCGGTCCCTGGGGCTGCAAAGTGAGCTCTTAACCCACTGAGCCATCCCAGTTTCCCCCTGAACACAAATGTTAAACTATAATCTCATAGAATAAACTCTAAGAAATGCCTCACCTAGAGGTGGGGAAAGGACTTCTTAAGACATCCAAAATACAAACTCCTATGCAAAAATATGTATAGATCTGACTATATTAATATTAAGCATTTCTGTTTCACAAAGGCCCTTGGAGATAATGTTGACAGACAGGTGACTGCAATCTAGTGAATAAAGAAATCCTGCAGGTTGATCAGAAAAAGAGAAGAAACACAGTAGAGAAATGGACAAGAATATAAACAACCAATTACAGAAGGGTTGGCCCAAATGGCAAAAAAAAAATTATGAAAATGTGGTCAAAGGACCAATCAGTACACTTCACTTAAAGTTGCAGTGAGATATCATTTAATACCGTACTCATCAGATGAGTAAAAAATCATTAGGTGAATAATACCAACATATGGTGAGGGTGTGGGCACCCCCTAGTCACTTCTGTAGGCATGCAAACTGGTACAGCCTCTCTCTCGGCAATCTGAAATGAAGTATACATTTGTTCCAAGACCCTACACAGTCAATATTGGTATATAAGACACAGAAATTGATTAGTATGGTGTAATGGAGACAAACTATGTAACACTAGGCAACAGTTAGAATCAACAGCTTTTAATAACAATGTTCAAAGAAAATACGGTAGTAAGGAACAAAAATGAGATCAATAGCATAATACCGTTTTCAGCGAGGCGGTGGAGCGGGTGTGTACTGTTGTTCGTGGGGGTTTGTGCTGGGCCGGGGCCAGCAGACGCAGAGATGCAGATCTTTGTGAAGACCCTGACAGGCAAGACCATCACTCTTGAGGTTGAGCCCAGTCATACCATTGAGAATGTCAAAGCCAAAATCCAAGACGAGGAGGGCATCCCACCTGACCAACAGCGTCTGATTTTTGTGGGCAAACAGCTGGAGGATGGCCGCACTCTCTCAGACTATAATATCCAGAAAGAGTCCACCCTGCACTTGGTGCTTCGTCTGCGGGGCGGCATCATTGAGCCTTCCCTTCGTCAGCTCGCCCAGAAATACAACTGCGATAAGATGATTTGCCGCAAATGTTATGCTCGCCTGCATCCCCGTGCTGTCAACTGCCGCAAGAAGTGTGGCCACACCAACAACCTACGCCCTAAGAAGAAGGTCAAATAAGGCCCCTCCATCGCCTCATCATCCTATAGGGCAGCCTCCTGCCCAAACCCCTTGGCCCTGGGACTTCAATAAAGTTTCCCTTTCATTGAAAAAAAAAAAAAAGCATAATACCATTTATATAAACTGAAACCACAAATGCACAAAAATGATACTGGATATTTTATAAGGATGTATTCATATTTAAGTGGGATGGATAAAGCAGACAAAAACCTAAATTAAAACAAGATAGTGGCCTTGCACGTATTGATAATTCTTATATACTGTGAAATAAAGAATATAGTAAACTCAGCTCTCTGCTCCAGAAAACCAGAAGTGTTCAGAGGACATGAATGGGCAATTCACAGAGGAAGCACAAATGGCCCTAAAAGATATGAAAATACACTCATCTCACAGATAATGAAGGGAATGCAAGTTAAAGCAACAATGAGATATTTTTTCATCCATCAGCTGGACAATGGTTTTTAAAAATTATAATACATTTTGCTGGCAAGGGTGTAAACACTATTGATGGGAATATACATTGATTGATCATTTGGGGGGATTGATTGGGCATTATCAAAATGTAAATTGCTTAGAGCCAGCATGTTTACTTATAGAAACTTATCTTGCAGAAATACCGAATGTGCAATGGTACATTTACAAGGGTGTAAGGATGTCACTGCTGCAATGTCTGTAGCAGAGAAGCTAGTGGAAGTTGCATGCATGTTGGACTGGAGGGATGAGTTTAGTACATTATGCTGGTCATATTGTAACATCCAGTGAAGATGGTGAAGACTGAGGTGGCTCTGCATGTACTGACATGGAAAGATGAGCATAACATACTATTAAGCAAAAAACGGATGATCTCCTTTTTGTTGAGAAAGTATATAAAGTCATGCATCACTTAATGACGAGATATGTTCTGAGAAATGCGGCATTAGGTGATTTCATCATCGTTTGAATATCACAGAGTGCACCTACACAAACCTAGATGGTAGAGCCATACACCTAGGCTGTATGGTTTGTCCTATTGCTCCCAGGCTACTAGCCTGTATAGCACGTTATTGTACAAAACAACAAGAGATTAAATCATGCCCAAGAGAAATTGATGCAATGAAGAGGCACGGTAAACACGAGATGGATGAGGCTGCTGCCGTTGGGTATGTCTGACCTTCGTGGGGAAGATAGGGCTGAGATATGCAAACCTGGGGGTAGTTGGGAGGCAGTGGATGGCTTTTAAGGCTGTCAGACTGGATCAGCTCACTTGAGAAGTGAGTGTGGCTAGAAAAGTATGAATGCACCTTATGAGAATGTTGACCTGAGAAACTCAGACTTGCCCTCTGCCAAGGAAGGAAGTGGCCCCAGAGTTTGTCCAGGAAATCAACTAGGTCAAGGTCTGGAAGGGACTTGCTCTCTGAAAATGAAGCACCACACACCGCTGCTTTATACTTGGGGTCCTGTGGGTGACCTTTGACAGAGGAGGTGGATGGGGGCAAGGAGGACAGCCCACCAGAAAAAACAGAGTTTACCTATTTTGAGTGGCCAAAGCTCTTTACTTGCAGTGTTAGTTGGGCTGTTAGATGGGATAAGAGAAGATCAGGGTCCACAGAAACGGAGATCTGAGAAAAACACGCCTCAAGGGCATCTGCTGGAATTGGCTTCATCGCCTGTCTCACTTTGGCCACACCACTGGCTAGTTAACAACTCTTACATAGCAGTTACAATGAGCTGTGGAAATGTTCTATGTGTATCTGATTATATTAACTGAGTTAATCCTCACCACGGCTCTTAGAGGTAGATACGATGATCACCTGCACTATGTTGCCCACGAGGCACCGAGAAGGTACATGACAAGTGGAGGAGCAGGTATCTGAATGCTGTTGCTTCCTCTGTGCTCTCAACCATTATGCTCCACTGCCTCCCACTTAAGGGTCAGTGATTATTACAGTAATAGTAACAGACATTGACTGAGTGTGTTGTCTTTGTGATTTTACTTAATCCTTGCCACAAACCTATGGGACACGCCCGAGATTCCAGGTTTGCAGAGGGGAGAAGTGACTTGCCTAAGGTCACGGAGCTGGTGAGATTCCAGGCCAAACCTCCAGCCATGGCCTCTCTGTCTCCAGGCCCTCAGCTTGGCATCTATACTGCTGATCATAGGGGTCAGCGCCAGGCATCCCATGGGGATTTACCATGTCAAGGCTTTTTGCCACTGATTAAGATTTAAATGCTCTAACTCCCTCCAGGGAGTCCTCCGGGCTCTGGTTTGCTTGCTGTCTTGCTTCTGGACATGGTGTTCAGCTTCTTGGCCTTTACTGCCCTGTCAGGGGCACTTGGAGGACAAGTGGTTTGAAGATCTTGTGAGAGTTCAGTTTGGTTCCCGCAGGGCCTCAGCCAGAGCTGAAGGGCAGCTCAGGAGGCAGGCAGAGGGAGAGGACCCACCTCAGGTGCCACCTGGCCATCTTCATAGGGTGCGAGGACTTTTCCAAATGGCTGAGTCCTCAGGTCCCTCTTACAGATAGATGGGGAAACACAGGTCATGCAGGGCAGGGGACTTACACCCGGTCAACAAGGAGTCCTGCAGAAGCAGGAGCAGAGGCAGGACTAAGGCCCCAGTCTCCGAACTCCCGGGCTTGGACTATTCCTCAGCATCCTGCTGAACTCTCCCCTTTGGAAGGAAGTTGGCCTCACATACCCTGGCTGACCCTTCCTGGCCTGCTTTTTGCCAGAGCTCTGGAGACTGGCTGAGGACTGGTTGCCATAGAGATGGTGAGGAGGGCAGTTCCAAGGCTGGCAGATGGGGGTGGGGAATGTAGCAGGGTACCAATATGCTGAACATCCACCAACAGTCGGTCAGGACTTCTTCAGGGAAACCAGCACAGGGTCCCCAGCTCCAGGCTCCAGGGACCACCACAGGACTACTCCAGCTTCTGTCAGGCATCCCCCAGGCTGAGCAGGTGAGGGAGGCCCTGTGGGGGGACTTCCAACTGCCCAGAGACAGGCTGGCTGGCTGGGGTCAGGGGAGGCCAGGGCTGAGGGAAGCCTTGTGAAGCCATGAGACTGGAGTTGGGGCGCAGCTGAGTCAGGGAAGCTGGAGGGGCAAGGGACCATGGGGAGGCCTAAAGGATGTAGGTGAAGATGAGGGTGATGCCTGGGGATGACTCCCAGCCTTCTGACAGAGTGATGTAGGGAACACTGCTGGGTTGGGGAAAGACAATGAGTTTCTTCCACCATGGCTTAGCAGTCTCGGGCCCTATGGGGCATTCAGAAGAGCTGTCCCAGAGGCAGCATAGTGCAATGGTGACACATCTGGGCTCTGGCACAGATTCAACATGTTCAGGTCCTGGCTCCACTTCCTGGTTGTGTGACCTTCGTCAAGTGATTTCACCTCTTTGAGTAGGCTGACCAAATGTACTGTTTGAAATGGGACAGAAAAAAACAAATACGAACTGTTTGAAATGGGACAGTACTGTTGTTTTCTGTCCCATTTAAAATGGTATGTCTGGTAAGCCCATCTTTTTTTTAAAGATTTATTTTATTGTTTTTGACAGAGACAGAGAGAAGGGGGAGGGCCCAGAGCAGTCTCCGTAGCTGTATGTCATCAGTTTTTGAACATGGTTTCATTTCACACGAGTGGGTGGGGGCCACGCAGGGCCGGAGCTGGGCTAGGGACCTCTTGCATAGGAGGTACACCCCAGTTCAGCATATGGTTCTGCATGGGCCGGGGCCAGGATTTGATCTTCAGTCCCCAGGGCTGCAAAGTGAGAGCTTAACCTGCTGAGCCAGCCCGGCCTCCCCCTGGTTAGCCCATCTTTGAGCCTCATCTGCATGATGGGGCTGATAGGGAGTATCTACATCACAGGGTCCTTGGGAAGGTTAAATGAGTTGACACATGAAAGTTCTGAGTGCCCAGTAAGTGCTCAGTAAATAGCGACAGGTGCTATTTTAATCTTATGACTTGAGATACTGATTTGTCAGTTTTAGTGGTGATGGGGGCCCAGAGAAGCCAGCCAAGGTGTAGAGAGAAGAGGAGGGTCCCTGGGGGAGGTATTGAGGGAGTCTAGGAGGCTGCTTGAGCTGGGCCTCCTCTCCTGTCTTCACCCAGGGGAGTCTTGTGAGTGGTGATGGTATAATAATTCAGGGCCAGCAGCAGAGGTCTCAGAGTGCAGGGCAGATGGCAAAGAGGAACCGGAGGCCCGGGGGCCCGGACAAGAAAGAGCATGGCTCCGCTGAGGCTGAGGAGTAAGCAGCTGTGGGAAAGGCTGGGAGGGATGCTGGGTGTCAGGCCCCATAGGGGGCCAGCACCCTGACCCTGACCACTGCTCTGCCCTCTTCCTCCTCAGTCTCTTTCCCTCTCCTCGTAAACCCTCCTTCCCCTTCCAGTGGGCCTGGGAGAGCTTCACCATGGATGGCCAGGCTCTGCTCCAGCCCGGCTCCCCCTTGGCCTCTGGCCACCAAGCCCCGCCTTTGCCCTCAGGGGTCTTCCAGCACAAGTCCAGATGTAAGTCCCACCTAGAGGCCCATGGCTTCTGCTGGAAGATGAAGGTGCCAAACCTGGAGAGGAGACAGCAGCTCACATCCTGGGGCTGCATCTCTACCCCTTCCAGTCACAAGCTGGAGCTGCCCAGTGAGTGGGGCCCCCAGCTGCCTGGGAATAGGTCAGGATCAGAATCCGAGTCCGAGGAGGCTGCTGAGCTGGAAGCCCCGAGTGTAGAGGAGACTGAGAGAGGTCTGAGCCTTGGGGAACTGCCCCAGCTCCCCGGGAAGGGCTCAGTCTTGGAGGAGGAACAGTTTTCAGAGGCAACAGAGGAGGCTGAGGAGGGACAGCACAGGGTCCCCCGCAGAAGAAGGGCAGGTTCTCGAAGAAACAGGCAGAATTCCAAAGAAGGTGAACTGCAGTGCCAAGCGGCCAATTCCAGCTCCAACAACGCCCCAGGGCAGCAGAGGAGGAAGGCGAGGGCTGAGGAGCTAGAGGAGCCGTGGGACCTGGAGTGGCTACAGAGGCAGCTACCACAGGACCTGGACTGTGGTGAGTGGGGGGCTCAACACCTGGGTTCCCCAGGAAGTTGCACAGTGGGAAGAGGGGTTGGGGATCCAGCGACCTGAGCCAGGGTTCAGAGAGGACTGAACTGTGCTCCAGGTTCTAGGGGGACCCAATGGGCCAGGAAAGAGGGCAGCCCCTAACTTGTCCCACTGTGTATAGGCCCTGAGAAGCATCCCTGGAAGGCTTTGCGTGCTGCTGTCCAGACCTCCAACCGGAGTGGGAAAGCCCGTGCCTTGGGAGATGATGAGACTCTCCTATTTGCTAACTTCCCTAACCGCACCTTCCACAAACGACAGGAGGCCACCAGGTAAGGTGGAAGAAGGAAGGAAGGTTGGAGCCAAGGGCAGGGAGGAAAGAAGGAGCCCATTTTCCAGGAGACACTTAGTCATTTATCCTCTCATTCATTCCTTCTTTTATCTATTCACCACTCATCCATCCATCCACCTCTGTCTGCTTGGCCAGATGTCTATTGACACAAGCAACTTTGGATTCATGTCCCTTCTTCTATCCACCCATTAATTTATTAGCTCATGGGTCCTCAGGGTATAAAGATAAAAAGACTTGGCCCTAGACCTAAGAAGCTCAAGGTCTGCTGGAAAAGGAGACAGATGGGCAAAGCAGCAATACTAGCAGTAAAGTTAGATAATTGCTGTATTTGGGGCTTGAACAAGAGACAATGGGAGCAGAGGAGGAAGGTTGGTGGGGGCGTGTTGGCAGTGTCTAGGTGAGAGATGCCAAAGGCTTGAACCAGGTGACCATGGGAATGGAAAGAGGGGGGATCCATTTAAGAGAGAGTTGGAGGCTGGCTCAGTAGGCCTTGGTGACTGTTTAGAAGTGGCAGGTGAGGATCCACTCAGCATTCTGATAGCAGCCCTCAATTCTTTTTTTTTTTTTTAAAGGGCTCCTTTATTTTATTATTTATTTATTTGTTTATTTATTTTTGACAGAGAGAGAGAGATACAGAGACAGAAACAGAGAGAGAACTGAACTGGGGGAGCTCCCCAGTTCAGCATATGGGTCTGCACAGGCTGGGGTCGGGATTTGATCCCCGGCGCTGCAAAGTGAGCGCTTAACCCACTGAGCCATCCCGGCTTCCCCAGCCCTCAATTCTTAGCCTGTCATCTCCTGCTTGAAATCCTTCCATGCTTCCCAGTACCCTTGGGGCAAAGCCCAAATTCCTTGGGAAAGAATCTCCCATCTCCTATAGCAGCTGGTCAATGTGGCTGGAATGCCCTCCTCTACTGGGACTGCCCCTCTCTCTCACCCACCTAGCTAACTCAGATTCATCTTTCAGCTCTCAATCAGCACCCCTCCAGGAAGTTCTCTGTATTTGCCTCCATCCTAGCTCTTGCCGCATTGCAGCGGGGTGCTGGGCTGTCTGGCCTTCCCTGTGTTTGGACTGAGGGCAGGTGCCAGGTCTTATTGATTACCACCTCTCAGGTGCCCTATACAGGACCTGGCATATAGTTGGGGCTCAATAAATATGGGCTAAGTGAATGATTGCATCTACCCCTTTGTCTATCTGGCCATGATTCAATTATGCATGAATTTATCAATATTGAGTCTCTGTCTATGTCAGGCACTGTTCTAGATGCTGAGGATACATTGATAGAAAAGAGGACAGACAAGAAACCCTGCTGTCATGAGGCTTACATTCTACTTGGAAAGAAGGATAATACATAAATTACCAAAATGTATAGCTAGAGCTGGAAAATAACTGGGAGGTAGATGGGCTGGTCAAGGAGTCTTGCTTTCCCTGACATCTGAGCAAAGACCTGATTGATAAGAAGGAACTGGCCATGAGATTTGGGGGAAGAATATTCCAGGTCAATCTAAGTGTTGTCTTTTCAACCATCCACACATTCATTCACTCATCCCTTCATTCACCCACTGATCCCAGAAACATTCTGTTTCTCTTTCCTATTCATTCATCTTCTGGTTGTCCCGCAAGCCAAAATACCTTAACCTAGCTCTACCCGCTATGGGGGTCAGAGAGAAGAACAAGATCTGGCCTCTGCTCTCAGGAAGAGCTACATTGCAAGGGGAAGTTAGTGACAGAGGTGAGGTCACACGTGTGGCTGCTGAGCTCCACAGGGCTGGGGATGGTCAGCGTTGAGGCACACTGCCGACTGCAGTGGGGAGGAGGCTTCTGGATAGAGGAGGGAAAGGCCTGGAGCTGGGCTCCAGGGCTGAACCCCGGATGCAGGCTCCATCATGTCAGGCTTCCATGACAAACCTCATGTCCCAGGCCCTTGGCTGTCTGGGATCCCTCCCTTCAGGCCCCCAGACACCCCTATTTAGCTCCTGACCTTCCATGAGACCCACAGACTTCTCCCATCCCTTTTCTTTCCATTCCTCACCCAAGAAACCTGCTGCAGACCTGGGAGCGGCAGCAGCAGGAGGAGCAGCGTCAGGCTGAGCTGCGGAGGGCCCGGGAACAACGGGTTCAGCAGCAGGTGGCCCGCTGCCTGGCGGCCTGTGCACCCAGACAGAGCCGAGGGCCCGAGGCCATCCAGCGCAAGCTGGAGGAGCTGAGGTCAGAAGCCAGGGCTGCGGAGGGCCTGATGGGAGAGGGCAGGGAGCCAGGGCTGTGTCAGACAGAGGGACGAGGAGAGCCAGCCCTCAGCTTCCCTCAGGGCTGAGCCTCCACAGCCTTCCTTCAGCCCAGGCCAGCCGACCAGGCCACTTTGCTGCACTTTACAGATGAACACACTGAGGCTCAGGAGACGGGGTTGGGCTAAGGTCACCAAGTTACTAATAATAGTCTCTGAAGTTGTCAAGTGCTCAAGGTTAAAGGGTTCTGCATGCTGTATCACACTTTCAAATCTTGTTTTCCTGATTTCAAAAGCCAGGCATACTTACCATAAAAATTCCGACATGACTAAAATAGTTGGTGTAGAATGTGGACAGTGCCTATGATCCCATGCTCGGAGACTATCATTAGTCACAGTCAGGTGAAGAGTCATTTATTTTATTCTCTTCCTAGATCTGACCATTAAAAAATAAAAATAA
>PVKE010053159.1:0-10130 GCA_004027555.1 Craseonycteris thonglongyai
TTATCATCACTAGACTTTCATACACACCCAATTAAAGGGTAGATTTTTTTCTAATTACATAATATGCAGGTATTACAAATAATGTTTAATTATATTTATTCAAAATAGGTCACAATTAAAGTCTCTAAACCTTTTAAGCCTCCATAAAAGCTCCACCATCCAACTACAGCTTAGCATTTATATTTATTCTAGAGAGCAAAATTATCTCCTTTTGTATTTCTCTGATAAACTGTTCTGTTAATAATAAAAACAAAAGACACCTATTCAGTAAGGATCCTTTAGTTGGTTTTCATTTTAAAAAATATGAATTGGATTCCTTGCTTGTCAGGATGGTTCCATAGAGCATCCTGCAACCATCTTTTGTGAATGCACCCATTTAATGTCTTCCTTCCAACTACCATGCTCTGATCTTAACGCGTGCTACACACTCAAGTGTAGACAGCAGCAGTTCTCTAGGAGACTGGAGATCTGCAGCAGGCAAGGCACCCGAGAGAAGGCTACCTCCAGCTCTATTTCCATATTGTATAAAGGGAGGAAGACAACAGCAGCTATTTGGCAATAAAATCCTCCTGACCTGAGGGTCTGAGCTGTTGGAAGTTCTATGTGTAATCCATTAGAGGACAATCCTAACAAGTCCTCTTTTTAAAATAAAAAATGTTGATATTTCTTTTCATATTTTATCTCATAATCAATATTCAATTTTCAAGGCAGAAAATGAATCAAAGAATATAAAATTAGGGGAATGCCAGATGGCTCAGGGGGTTAAGCATTTGCTTTGCAACCCTAGGACTGAGGAACAAATCCTGGACCTGGCCCATGCAGACACACATGCTGAACTGGGGTGTGCTTGCCATGTGGGGGGCCCCTAGTTTGGTTCTTGCTGAGGAAAGCTCCCCATGTGGGAGATCCCCAGTTTAGCCCCCAGCTCGAGGGTGCATGCCTCTGATGCAGGAGGCCCCTAGCACAGTTCCAACCCCGCACAGCACCTGCCCACCTGTGTGGAATGAAACCATGTTGAAAAATGATGACGTATACCGTAACTATGGAAACTGCTCTGGGCTTGCGCCCTCTCTTTTTCTCTCTCTGTGTTTGTCAAACAGTTTCTGTCTCTTTCTGTCTCTGTCAAAAACAAAAACAATAAAATAAATCTTAAAAAAAAGAAAAGAATAAAATTAATTCAGTGCATAAGAAGGGAGGTAGAATGAGTACCGGTAAGCTTCAAAGGGGGCTGAGTGAGAAAATAGGAGATTATTTGTAATTATAGGATGTCCTTTCTCTGGGTAAACATCTACAGGAGGCATAAGCCAAGCTCCTGTGACATAGGCCAGTGGGTTTGTCCCTTGAAACTCCAGAATCAGGAAGTAGAACAGTGCTCAGAAACCAACCAAGTTCTTGTAGCCCTTCCTACTGTGGCATTGGGATGTTTTTAGTGATGGGATTGGATGTGTAGTTCCTCTGGAGTCCATAATTGCAAACCATGATGTGATGGAGTTCTCCTGCACTACAACGTAGGCTGTGGAGTTGAGGCAGGCATGTGGAGCACAGTCAGCATAGGGGACAGTGGGAGTGAGGTGCACTGGAATCCTGTTTTAATGTCTTATGGACTCGAGAATTGGCTCTCTTTCACACCCCAATTCACCTTTATCTTTACTGTGCCCTTTCAGTTCAACTTTTGCCAGGGGATAAGGAAATTAGTGTGTCCTGTGACTAACTTCACAGAAGATGTAGAATAATAGTTTAGATTTATTGAGAACTTTTGAAACACACTAGGGGTCTCATACTTATTAGCTCTTTTTAATTATTTCCACAATCATATGTGAATAATGACATAATCCTCACATTGCAGATGTAGGAAGTCAAGCTCACTGAAAGGTTATCTTGGCATACATATTGGTCACAAAACCAGTCAATGGCAGAGGAAGCTCAGATGGCTCAGTGTGTTGAGTGCTCCTCTTGCAGCCCTGCAGTCCAAGGATCAAATCCTGGCCTTAGCCAGTGTGGACCCATATGCTGAACTGGGTTGTGCCCCCCAGCTCAGTTCTCATTGGGGTGAGCCTCCTATATGGGAAGCCTCTGGTTTGGTTCCTGCCTTGGGTGTGCTTCTCATGTGGGAGGCCCTGGCTGGCAGGGGCATGCCTCCCATGCAGGAGACCCTCAGTGGGTTCCTGCTCTGTGCAGCCCCACCTCCACATGTGGAATGAAACTATGTAGAAAACTAATGAATGTGCAACTATGGAGACTGCTCTTGGCCCTCCCCTTTCTCTATCTCTCTGAATAAAAAACAACAGTCAGTGGCAGAAGCAGATTCAACAGCTGGGAAGTGAACGAGGGTGCAGTATTTCACATGGAAATTGACACTGAAAATATTTGAGAGGAAATAAAGTAACCCAGGTTTCAGTGTTTAGACACTTACATGGGAAAACACTGCCCTACTCCATAGTACCTCAACTTTCTAACTAGTGTCTGATTAAAAATATTTCCAATCAGATAAATATTTCAAGAAGCATTTGTAATTATCCTGAATTCTAACCACTAGTTTTTCTGAAGGGACTTTCAAGGCCTAGAAACTAGTCTCTTATTAATGGTGCTGATTTTCCTCTTAAAGGGTATTCCCCTGGATATAGTTCACTACCCATCACAAGAAACCAGGATGGTGCCTTACTTTACTGAAGGGCCTGAGAAAGAATAAAAAAAATATTAGGCTCAAGGACATAGCTCATAATCCAGTGCCTGGGGGAATGGGCTTACAACATTGTAAAATGGAATGATGGTACTCTAATAATTTATTTAGCAAACATTTACTGAACACTTTCTCTGGATCAGGCCCCTTGCTGGGTTCTAAGGGTGCACAAAGACGAAGGAATTCTTACCCTTGGGGAGAGCACAGTCAGCTAGAGGAGAAAATAAGTAAACAATTATAAAACCCTCAGATAAGTACTACCATAAAGATATGGAACTCTTGTTTTCTGAGTGCTTTGGGGTTGTGGGTGCTAAAGATGTCATGACTGGATGGTGGCAGCTCTATTAGAAGATCTGGAGGCCTATCCACCTTGATATCAGTCTCAAGTCAAACATTTGTTTTAAAATATTATTTTTGTTGACAAATGTTTTCAAGTTTTTTGGGTAGATATCCAGAAGAGGGATTGTTGGGTCATATGGTAATTCTATTCCTAAATTTTTGAGAAACTTCCATACTGTAGTCCATAGTGGTTGTACCAATTGACATTCCTATCAGTAGTATAAGAGGGTTCCTTTTCTTCCATAATTTCTTCAACCCTTGCCATTCCTTGTCTTGTTGATGATAGCTATTCTACCAGATGTGAGGTGATATCTCAATGTGGTTTTTATTTGCATTTCACTAATAACATTTTTTCATATACCTGTTGAGAATTTGTATATCTTCATGGGAGAAGTTTCTGTATTTTAACAGAATCAATTTTTTATTATGCTAACTAAAGTGATGTGTTCTATAGATGTTTACTGAACCATTTGTTTTTCCTTTAAAATAACTAACTATATGTTTTGTCACATATCAAGGGCTATTTTTATAAAGTAGTATGGCTAAGACAACATTGGAATACATCAGTGTGTTGTGAAGCCTGAATCAATAATACACAAAACCTGCACTTTAAAAAAATATATAAAGAAAAGCAAAATTATAAAAATCATTAAGTACAAAGAAGCAGCACGGCATGGGAAGCCAAGAACTACTTATAAACAAGAAGACAAGGGTCTCTGTTGGCTATTCTACTGAATGACCCTAGGAGGTCTCAGTTCCTCTCTGGACCTCAATTTCCTTGTCAGTAGAATGGGTAGTGGTTGAAAATCTCAATCTCAATCTTAATCTCAAAATTCACTTTATCAGTTGCTAGAATCCTGGACTTCTATGAAAATTCTGCGTCACTGTGAGGTCCCATGCTACAGCATGTGGTAGGAACGAACCCCTTTTGCTTCCTTCCTTCTATGTGCCCAAGCAGTGCCTCCTGGGAACATCCAGCACTGGGGAAGTTGACGACCAACTGAAGGGAAAAGCACCATTCTGGTGAATAAAGCTTCTGCTTGCCACTTCTCCCAACTTTATGGTCTTTTCTTTTTTCTGGACCTTCCCTCACAGAGTTCTCCAAACTATGGCCCGCGGGCCGGATGCAGCCCGCGAGGCCCTCTCATCTGGCCCGTGGAGACATTTTTATCTGAATAAAATAATATTAAATAAATAATTAAAAACAACATCTATGTTTTGATTCTTTTTTACTTGGATCTCGAGTGTGTAGTTGGCCCCTAAACTGCTGTTTGATAGTTAATGCGGCCCGCAGGCTGAAAAGTTTGGAGACCCCTGCTCTAGAAGGTCAATTAGAACTCAATACTGGGATCAGTTCCTCTTTAAGAGGAATGACTAAGAACTTGCTTCTTCTTTCCCATCCCCTTCTTCTCACACGTGTACACATTCTACCAGCATACTAGAGAGAAAGAACTGAGCCTCAACTCTTATTTTCACTCAAGAGTCTCAAAATGACAACTAAACTTTTACACAGTTGGGTATTAAAGAGGATTCCATTCTCTTTGTCAAGTTTCAGACAGGGGAAAGAGCCCAGAATTCCAATAGTGATGGTGCTCTTGGCAACAATGGTTTACAGGGTGGTAAGGTAATCATTCTGCAGTCAGGCAGTCTAAAGGCTTCAGCTTTCATATGGCTTGGAAAACATAAGGGCCTTGGTATTACGGCTTCCATCCATATGACTTTGTTTTGAGGTTGACATACTATTTTCCATCAATTATGTAACTCTCTCTTCATCCACCAAGTACCCAAATGGTTCAGCAATCAAGGAGAAAGGACATGACAGATTAATTGAAAGTTTGTGTCTTTTTAGCATTGGTGAGCCACAGACTTCTTGGAATTGGAGTTACTTTTACTCCTTTGAATTCAACCCAATACCCTCCTTCCGTCAAGATTCATTTACCTTCCCAGAATCTACTCTTTGAAGACAAACAGGTGGACTAATCAAGGAATACTAAAGTTTTCTGTTTAAAGAAATGTAATGCAGTTTATTTACAAATCTACACCCTTTACTTCTGCCTTACATTTTCCTTTTCCATCTATGATTTTAGCACTTTGGATTATTAGTAAGCTCTCAGTTATTTAACATAGGTGGAAAAATAATAAAAGAAGTGTGTCAGAGATTCACTCTCCACTGAAAATAGAGGAGGTAATTGACTCCAAAGGATTGTTGGATGTCTTACCTCTGGCACCTGAACAACTCGGCTGCCTTTGCTCCACGGGTTGGGCCTGTATCTGTAGACATATTGCTATTCATGGGGGGAAATCGATGAAGGTGGTTGTCAGAGTCCACTGCTCTACTTGCCATGGAAAGCCTATTGACTTTAATAGTGACCATCTGCCTGGATGCCTCAGAAGATGTCTCTGTTAAGGCCCAGTCTATGAATAGACCTTTGTTTATTTCAAAGCCACACCGCTATCCAAACTTGAGCATTACATTTTATGTGATGGGCACTGGAAATACAAATTAAAGTTCTTTGGAAAACACCCATTAAATTTACCAGTCCATGTGTAATGGTCACTTTTAACATAATGAGGTCATAGTCATTCCCTTTTTTATTGAAAACATATGGTAGGTACTTAGAGTAAATCCTATGCCAGACCCAGCCATGGTGCCATCAAACAGAGCAGGAATTAAAAAGGGGAAATAGTATTCAGGTGGCAGGACGAATTCCATAGGTGGGGTGGGAAATATCATTAACAAACTTTCATAAGGATGACAGAAACAAGTTAGATGTGGTTCGCAGATCCATTAGCAGGAAATATCTGCCAAACAGAGGAGAAACCTGGAGCGGATTCTCAAAACTGTACCTCACACTTGACCCAAATCATCCTTCTGTTCATCTCTTTCCCCTGAATGTACTTAATAAATATTAAACTTTGAGAATTTATTTAAAAGAGTATCTGCCAGTGGTCAGTGAGTGCTACATGCCAGTCACCGTGTTGAATTTTACTTAATTATCTCATATCACCTTTACAAGGATCCTGTGAAGGGGAGGATATTATCCTCATGTTATAGATTAGAAAATTTAGTCCCAGATGTTAAGTTGATCAGCTAGGAAGACATAAAGCTGACACTTGATTCCTGGTCTCTCTGACTTCAAGTCCCTTGCTGTATACTGTTTGGAAGTCCAGGAAGAAAATAAAGTCTCTTGTAAATTTGACAAAAGCATCACAGCCTCTCCCAGGGAAGCGTTTTGGGTACATTGACTGTGGCTGCTGTGCAGCAAGCCCGATCTAACTAAGCAAACCTGGGAATAGGAGATTTCTAATCAGTCCTTATTACTTCAGGATCCAGTAGTGCAATCAAGGAGAGCTAAGAAGAATGCAAGGGATGGCTTTGAAACACCTGCAGAAAGGCATCATCATCATCCTCTTCCCTCCCAATCTCAGGGGAGTGGAAGGAAGGGGTGATCCTAGCTAGGGAGTGGGGGAGGAGAAGAAGCTGAAAACAGAGTTCTGTTTCTTCCAATTTACTTACCTTTCCTTTTGTCCCCCTATGAATTCCATTGCATGCAGAATTTTGTGGACTATCAAACTGAGACTTAGTTCTTGGCAGTAGAAAAGACTTTGTGCTAGGTTTCAAAAGATACGATACTGAAGCCAGCTTTACAATATTGAAGAAGCATATGAACATAGGCAAGCCACTGAACTACAAGTTCTGCATCTGTACAGGGAACATCAAAGCCTTTCCCATTGCGTGTTACTGGATTATTATAAAGATTAAATGAGGAGATATATGTGAAAGTATTTAAAGTCTATAGCTCCACGTAAATATAAACGATATAAGAAAATTAAGAAAGGGTAGACACATAACTGACATTGTCCTTTAGGTGAGAGAAAATTTGTGCTATCCTCCCCCATTGATGGACAAGCTTCCTTGTCCTTAAAGCACATTTCCAGAGTAGAAGGAAGCCTTTGTCTTAACCGAAGTACCACATTTCAGATATAAGAGCTAGTTTGAGATTTAAATGGACACTGTCCCTCAAGACACAACTTTGCATCTATTTTGCATTCAAATTTATTTATCTGGAGAAAAAATTGTGTGTTCGTTAATTCTACTTACAGTGTATGCAAGTATATCAAATGAGGTGTTGATCCAGCAAAATGATAAGTAGTCTCTTGCTTCCTTGAAATTGCTAATTTTAGAAATGGCAGATATTGAAATTGGCATGGAATTCTATTTTACTAGAATCTGGCAACATAGGCACATATGGTCTTTTCAAGAATGAATCAAACACAATTCCAGGACTATAATTAAGTAATTGAAATCCCCAAAAGGAATAACAACATGAGCAAAGTTAGATTTAGAATGCTTTTTGTTAGCTTTCTCTCAGGCTCTTTCCTTGGCACATTATCACCAACATAGCTACCTCGATTTATTTCTCTGAGAACTGTTTAATTGTAAAACATCAAGCATTTTTGCCTCAACTCTAATTGTACTTGATTTTATATCTGAATACCAAGCTTACGGTACCATATATCAAAGAATGTAAGAAGACCAAGCCAAATATTTTTATATAAAACTTTAGGTTGATGCCTTTTCCCACTAAATCTGAACTTCTAATCCACTCCTTAGGAGGCCAGCCAAGATAAAGAAAGATGTGGAGCATCTTTAGAGTTAGAAGGAAACTCTCCATTTCTATCATCTCTCTCTCTCTCTCTCTCTCTCTCTCTCTCTCTCTCTCTTGCTCGCTCACTCTCGCTCTCTGTCTAATCTATATCTATCTCCAACTCCATCTATGTCTCTGAATACTCTTCCTACTTGAAGGAAGGCTCCATGTCTCACTCTAGTCTATAAGCCAGTATCTAGAAAAGTGTCTGCAATGTAAATGAGTTAATTTGGAGATTTGCAACCTGTTTGCAGGAAACATTCTCAAGGATTCTCCTGGACTTGTTGTGGACCTGGCTTTGAGTCATAATTGATAACTCAGCATCTATAATTTAGAAACCATGTTAGCCAAAAGTTAAGAAGAGCCCAAATGTCCATCAACCAGTGATGGATGGATCATGTGGTATATCCATACACTGGCATATTATTCAGCCATAAAAATAAATGAAGAACTGACACAGGCTACAATATGGATGAAGCTTGACTACATGCTAAGTGAAAGAATCCATCAGACACAAAAGACCACATATTGTAACTTATGGTATGATGAAATATCCAGAACAGACATTCATAAAGACAAACAGCAGATCAGTGGTTACCAGGGAAAGGGGAGATTGGAAAATGACAGTTAAAGAATGTGGAATTTCTTTTTAGGATGTTAAAAATGTTCTTAAATTGTGATAATGGTTGCATAATTGTGAATACACTAAAATCATTGAATTGTATATTTTAAATGGGTGAATAATAATGTACAGTTGTATACCTGGAAACTATGGTAATTGTTACCAACCAATGTCACCCCAATCGATTTAACAATAAAAATTGGGTGAATTGTATGGTGTATGGATAATATCTCAATAAACCTGTTATAAAAAAAATTACTCCCAAATGATTTTGATGGTCACTCCCAGCTCACAAGCCTGGAGTAGGTGAATAGAATCCAATCCCAGTTTTGATTTCTAACCCTTTTCTCTTCCTAGATCTTAGAAACTTTCAGTTTCTTCCCAGCCCAACTTGCTGCTCCTTAGCTTTAGCTTTGTTACCCAGAACAAAGATCTCTCTGGAAGAGAACTGATGTTATGGTATAAGAGGAGAAACAAGGATCTTCAGTTTCAAGCTGTGTCTACATGTAACCACCACTCTCACATGGGTGAGTGCCCTTCCATGAAGATCAGCACCCAATTATTCCATCCTTGTGCTTTCCCAGAACCTTGCAAAGCCCAAATCAGGTGACTTCCCTGTGAGATTGAAGTAGCCTAGATATTTTTCTTCCACCAGAATACAACTATTCTATTAATGAAAGCAGCTGCTACAAGATAATATGTTATGTTCCCTCTAGAAAATTGTAACTTTAAGGAGAAAAAGGAGTAGATTTTTTTAAACCTGGTTTAACAGGATAAACCTAAGCCATTAAGCTGTGCACTTCACTCATTATCTTCTTTTTTTGTTTATTTAAAGAAACAAAAATAAAAACTTTACTTGTTCAATCTATAAGATACTTCCAATTTCTGACTTAAAGGGGAGCTAGCCAAAAGTAAGGACATTTGAAAAAATAAAAATGTTTTTTTATACACTGGATGATGATTTTGAACCATCTTGATGAATATAAATACTTTTTGTTAAAACCTCATCAATGAATGCATATTTCTAAGATTACATTGCAATTGAAGTGAAGGGGGTACTAAAGGCCTTTGATAGAAAGCAAGTATGCCTTTAATTCAACTAAAATATTTATTTAGTAATTAAAGCTTGAGTGTGGTATAGAGTGTTTAAAATTTTGGTGAATATTACATTTTTTGTCTCACTATATCCTGGTATGTCTATTTATAAAACTTTTTCCTTAGGGTGGTTCCCTGAATATATTACCAAAAATACTTATAGAATTAGAAGTGATAGTCAACATTCTATGTCTTTGAACTTGAACATATCTTAAAAAGATTTGTTTTGAAGAGGGTTTTAAAATATAATTTAAATAAATTATTTTTAATTTAATTTTTTTTAATATTTATTTTATTTTTGACAGAAAGACAGAGACAGAGAGAGACAAAGAGAATAGGGAGGGCCCAGAGTAGTCTCCATTGTTGTATATCATCAGTTTTTGACATGTTTGTGTTCCACATAGTTGGGTGGGGCTGCACAGGGCAGGAACTGGGCTGGGGGCTTCCTGCAGGGGAGGCACACCTACTTGAGCCAAGGGCTGAACTGGCAGGCAAGAACAGAACTGGAGGCCTCCCACATGGAAAGCACATTCCAGTTCAGTATATGGGTCCACACAGGCCAGGGCCTGGGCCGGGATTCGATCCTCAGTCCCCATGGCTGCAAAGTGAGTTCTTAACCCGCTGAGCCATCCCAGCTTCCCCATTAATTTAAGTTTTTAATTGTTAAATTTATTGGGGTGACATTGGTTGATAAAAATTACATAGGTTCCAGGTAACAACCAAAGTGTCCTTTGATAGATGACTG
>PVKE010053160.1:0-10129 GCA_004027555.1 Craseonycteris thonglongyai
TATAAAATAAAAGATTATCAGTAAACATGTGAACGAGGACAAATGGCAATACTGAAATCTAGTCAAATGTTTAGGTTGTAGTATTTGTATACAGTTGCCTAAAATTCAAACCTAAAGAAGTTATATAGCATA
This sequence comes from Craseonycteris thonglongyai, assembly GCA_004027555.1. Classification (NCBI taxonomy): domain Eukaryota; kingdom Metazoa; phylum Chordata; class Mammalia; order Chiroptera; family Craseonycteridae; genus Craseonycteris; species Craseonycteris thonglongyai. Next base: position 133 of record PVKE010053160.1, read on the forward strand.
CCACAGTAACCCTAGCTGGTTGTTTGAATATCTGATTCAGGTAAACCAGTTTAAAAAAGTATAGACTTTTAGGGCAGCTAGAAATGATTGGTGTCTAAGGTCTGCCACTATTTAGTTAATGAACTTAACTAAATATCGAACATAAATAAGACTCAAACTTCTCATCTCTGAAATGCAGAAAGTAATACATGCCTAACATTGTTGTCCTGAAGATTAAATGTGATTGTTTAAAACACAAAACTTTTATATTGTTCCTGGGATAGAGGAATAATAGAAAAGTGTTTTTCCTCAACTTCCTGATGGGAATAAAAATATCAAGTCTGCAAAAAACAAAAGTTCTTTGACTTTCAAAAGTTATTGACATTATTGTGAAATTATGTGACTGCATAAAAATAGCAAAATTTTCGTCAAGATAGAAAACATAATAATTTTCTCAAATGTGCAGTAGTAGAGCTTATTATTTTTTAATTTAAATAAGTTTTTAGGGGAAAGCCAGGATGGCTCAGTGGGTTAAGTGCTCGCTTTGCAACCTTCAGGACCAAGGATTAAATCCCAACACCAAGGATTAAATCCTGACCCCAAGGATTAAATTCCTGCCCCGGACCATGAAGACTCATATGTTGAACTGGGGTGAGCCTCCCACGTAGTCTAAGAATCTGTGACCCCCGTTTAGTTCTTGCCCCCTGGTTCGGCCCCTGGTTTGAGGGGATGTTCCTCCCATGTAGGAGTTCCCTGCCAGGTTCCTACCGAGCATGGCCCCCAGCCTACCTATGTGGAACGAAACCACATCAATGATGTACAACTATGGAGACTGCTCTGGGCCTTCCCCCTTATCTCTTTCTCTCTCTGTCTCTCTTTGTCTGTCAAAATCAATAAAATATATCTTTAAAAAAATAAGTTTTTATGTGGAGATGTGAGATGGAGATGTTAGCTAACACTGTGGTGGTAATTTTTCAATATATATGTATCAGATCAACGTGTTGTGTATCTTAAACTTAAACAATGTTATGTATCTATTATAGGTTATAAACCTGAAAATATTTTTTAAAACATCAGAATATTAATGTGGTAGATGCAAACTTTCCAGAATTTCTATTGAACTATCAATGTAGTTAAAAATATTTCTTTTGAGAATACAATGGCATCATTAATTTGATAAGGAACTAATTTCAAAGACTATATTATATGAATAAAAATGAAAATTGAATAAATGTTTTTTATTAAATTTGCATTATTAATTGACAAAAATGTGGCTGAGATGTCTGAAAAATATTTTTATTAATTCTAACAATTTGAACAAAATTACTAATTTTTAAACCTTGTATGTATTATAAACATTAATCGGTCATTTTATTAATTTAGTCAACATTTATGACATGCATACCATTTTTTAAATATGACGTCTGTCCAAAAAGTATCCAGCCATGTAACTGTTCTTGTTATATCAATAATGGCTAGGTTATTTCTGACAGCCATGTATACTTAGAACTACTGAAAATCATATCAAATCATATAATAACCTATATTCACTTCACACCTGTACTGACTTAACCAGGCTTTTTAAGATTTTAACTCAAAGATTAGTACAGTCAATTTGATTTTTCAGTAAGTTACTTTGATTCATATCCCAAATGACAAGGATACTTGGAGTCCATTATTAGTCTTTGGATAAAGCAAAAGATACTCTCCTAATATAATCTCATGTTCCTTCCCATGTGTTTTAGTATCTAAGGAGCAAAATTAAGCTTATAACCACAGTGAGAAAATTTCAGAGTTCGTTTTTTCAATCAATGATGCCACTGACATATAGCACAAGTATCTGTTTTCAGTTTTTTAATGCAATTAGTGACATTATTATTTATGATCAGGCATTTTACAATTCAGAGTGCATGACATGCTTTAGAGTAATAGGGTTCCTGTTTTGAGGGGATTCTAATTCATCATCCCTTAATTGCCTGCTTGGAGCAAAGTCAAAACAATTCCCTTCTTACCTGACCAAGGCAGCGTTCCTTTTGGCCTCAAACACCTGACTCACTTATCTTTATAACACAACTCATGTCAATTTGAAATATATTCACCATAAAAAGAAGGTAAGGAAATAAGATACGTTGAAATGATTCTTATTAATGTTATTTTTAAAACTATTTTCAGAATAAGATTTCATACTTTTCTCAGACATCCTTAATGCTTTGTTTGCAGAACTTAGGTTAGTATTGATTCAGGACTGGAATTACATTAAATATTAAAAAGTAAAGGGTAGTACTTAAAAAAAGATTTTTCTATGACAAAATTCCACAAGTTTGAATTCTGACACTATTTTTGGCATAGATCCAGTATCTTTGATTTATCAAAATTATATATATAAGATATTTGGGTTTGGTTTTTGCTTATGGGGGTGCCTGAGGGCAGATTTTGATAATTTCAGAATATTTTCTTTTTAACCAAAAATCTCAAATGGATAAAAGTTTAAGGCATAAATTAAAAATAAATGATTTCTAGAGAAGTATAAAAGAAGTTCAACTATTTGCACGTCCATCTTCAGCAAACTTTATTTTTTGGTAATATTTTTGCCTGGTGTCCTATCTCTGCTCAGTTTCTTCTTCTCCAATGACTTATGTTCCTGATGAAATAATAAGGATCTCCATCAATTCCCCAGTGTCGTTAGAAGCCCCTAAACTTATGTCAGGTAGGTCAGTATTTCTAAGATTACCAGGACCTCTTTAGTGTTCCAAATATTCTTTTACAAAACATCTGTCTTTTACTTCATTGCCTGAGATTCTTTTTCTTTTTTTTTCTTTTTTTTTTTTTTTGCCTCATTGAAGACATTTATCAAGCTTATTCAGGTTTGATTTCTTTGACTACCCCATCTGGATTTTTATATTTCATAAGGAACAAACCATGCAGAAAGTCCTTTATTTATTAATGATCAATAGATTATTATAGATTTCTAGTGTTATTTTATTCAGCATAGCCACCTGATGTCCTTCAAATCACATGACACAGATAATCAATTGGCATGTCTATACAGACCTGGACAGGTATTTTGAGGCTCAGTCTGTAAGCTCAGGTACATTGTTGTTGTGGTATTTCATAGCAATATAGCAACTAATGCAAAAAAGTGAGCCCTCAAAAGTCAGGACATCTGTACTGATCCACAGCTGAACTGCTCATGGGAGCGTCTTCATTCACTGACTGTCTTCTACAGAATGTTCCACTAGAACAAGGATGACTCCTTAAAACAGAGGTCAGCAAACCAGACTAAAGCAAAGCCCATGACCAAAACTGACTTGGGGCTTATTTTTGTATAGCTCATGAAATAAGAATAATTTTTACACTTGCAAAGAAAAGTAGAAAGATAAAACTACATATGCATCAGAGATTATTCATGGTTTGAATGCAAAAAAGAATTTGCTTTCTGGCCCTTTTTAATAGAAAATACTTGCCTTGCTTCTGTCTTAAACGCATGAGAGAATCTCAAACTAAAAGCAGTGGAAGAAAAATGGAGTTATCTTACTAGACTCTATAAACTCTTTAACTATGCAGACGACATTTAGCCATGGGAAACTTTCTTCTTGTTTTTACAAAAACCAACAAGAAATAGTCTACTATAAACATGTATACAAACACACCACTGACAGGAACATATGTTTTTGGTACTCAATTTAAAATATAGTAATGAGAAGGTCCTCCTGGTACTTAGCATTGGGTCCAAACATTTTTTATGTTCATCAGAGCTTACTTCATGCTAAATGGATACAGATGAGTCATGCCATATCTATATTACCCCTAAATAAATTAAATCAATGCTTGTTTTAAATATGCTTGGAAAGTTCGCCTAATAATAAATCTTTTGCTAGTTTGAATGATTATATATTGATACATTCTGCAAGTTTATATTTTAATATACAAGTATGTTAACCTTAGTAACAGAATATCAGGACAATTTTGGTAGTACCCTGTGAAAGAGGTACAAATTGGTGAGATCAGTAAATCAGAGAGATTACCAAAGTAATATTAAGTACAATAAAATATTAAAGATTAATTAGAAAATGCCATATTGACACAGTACACCAGCAGTTTCCAACAATTTTTAAAAGTTATTCATTTAAATATAAAACAACATTCTGGGGAAGCTGGGATAGCTCAGCAGGTTAAGCACTCGATTTGCAGCGCTGGGATCCAAGGATTGAGTCCTGGACCCAGCCTTTGTGGACCCATAGACTGAACTGGGGTGTCCTTCCCATGTGGGAGGTCCCCAGTTTGGCCCCCAGCTTGCGGAGGCATTCCTCTCATGCGTAGGCCCCCAGCTGGGTACCCACCCTGGGTGTCCCCTGCCCACCTGTATGGAACAAAACCGTGTTGAAAACTGATGATGTACAACTATGAAGACTGCTCTGGGTTCTCCCCCTTCTCTCTGTGTCTCTGCCCAAAACAATAAAATAAAGATTTAAATTAATATATATATATATATATATATATATATATATATGTGTGTATATATATATATATATGTGTGTGTGTGTGTATATATATATATATATTTTCTTGCCAGTAACATTTCTAACTCATGGTTAATAGTACACATATTGTGCTACTGTTTTAGAGTAGTTTATGATCCAACTAACTTGGAAGAACGATGCAGTAAATGCATTTGTAACACAGCTGGTAAGGGCTGCTGGTCTACAGAAGTGACACAGACAAGATCACTGAAATCTCATACTTGTGCCTTTTTATCAGCATTCTCTGTCACATGCCAATTGATATCAATGTTATTCATAATTATGTGCCAACTGTGTTCCTGGAGAGCACTCACTATCTCACATATGTCAAATTTAGGCCATTATCAGACAACTCTATAGTATAAGCGTTCTTAAAAGAGGTTATGTAGATCAGGATTCAATATAATTTCTTTTATGTAAAAATTCAGATTGTACTTTTTGCTTTGCAGGCCATACAACTTCTATCACAACTACTCAAGTCTACTGTACGTAAACTAATGGGTGTTGATGAGCTACAATAAAATTTTATTCAGGAAGACAGGCAGCAGGTTTAATTTGGCCCCAGGGCTGTAATTTACCAACCCCTGATATGGATCTAGAGCAGGGTCTAACCTATTAAAGTTTCTATAGCTGTAGATAGATAGAAACTATTTGAGTGATACCCCATTTTCTTAGTTATTCAATGAAAATAAACTATCTCCAAAACATCCTCCATGTACACATGTAATTTTTAATTCATTAAATTAAAATTTTTTCATTTGCTCCTCATTTTATCACAATGGATTGGTACAATCCATTTGGAAATCTGAGGGAAAAGACAAGATGTGCACATTCGAACAGCACTAAAAATTAAAGAATGCTGAACTTATAAATAAACTTCTTCCTTTAGAAGAAAAGAGGAACTGCTACATTCATTGTTGACACAGGAAAGGAAATGGCCAAAGAGATTCATAGAAATAAACTCTGTCATAAAGGCAGGTGCTGTGTAAAGGAAGAATCAATCCAATAATATTGTTTACAAAGGTTAACCACCGAAGAAATCTTACATCAGTGTTCATTAAAGGGCAATTAGAAGCAAAACTACAACATTTCTTACCCTAAAGATATAGTAAGATTTAATTGGCAGAATGTGCATTAAATAGGAAAACTCTAATCACAATGATTTTTTTTTTGCAGTAACTTGTCTTATTATATGGACTAATAATCTCAACAGACAGCAAAGACCCAAATACAAAACTTAGCCCACATTTTGAAATGAATACAGAAAGCTGTAAAGTTTTATGTTCTCCGTCTCGCTTACCTTCTTGACATACAGCATTTCTCAAAGAAAGCAACAATATGAGAGGTTTCCTTTTATTTTTTTGGAAGTGTGAAGACATATTGTAAGGACACACATTAATTGGTCAGCTTATTTATTTTATTTTGTTTTCTTTAGAGGGTATTCATAACTCATTAAAAATGTAATTGATATGATAAAACCAATGGTTCCAATAAGTCATTTTATTCATTAGTCTAATTCAATTCTTCATTTCATTGTATTAGGAACTACTCTCTGTGAAAACTATTATATTATAAACTATTATATTATATTTATATTTGTATGTGTTTGTATGTTACAGGAAACAGTATAACAAGGTGATTAAAATTTTCATTAATATCAACTCTATGATTTCCTAGTTTTGTGACCTTGAGTGATATGAAAGTGGGAATAATTGGGCTACCTGCTTTAGAGAAAGAATGGTGGTGACTAGTGAATTAAATAGCTAATTACTAAAGAACTTTGTCTTTATCATCTCATGTCTGCAGACAGCGATCGGATAATTTATAATGATTCCACCCTTGCTTTTAAACTTTACTCTCTGACCAGCAAACAAACTGACCTACGTGTAGATCGAATTATGATGCTCCTCTACTCAGCACCTTCAAATGGCTTGAGATGATATTTAGAATAAAATTCAAACTTCTTACTGCAACCACAAGTCTGCTCATGATGACTTCTTTTTCAAACTTTCTACCACTGAACCCCTTGCTCCTTCTACTAAAGCCAAGTGAATTTCTTATTTTCCTAAAATAAAGCAAGCTTTTGTCCAGGTTGTGATCTTTGTTCTTCTCTTGCTCACTTAGCTAGGTCTCTCTGCTCCTTGTAGGTCAGTGCTCAATTATCACTTTATTGTGGAAGCTTTCCTAAGTACATGGTCCAAAACGGCTCAACCCCTGTGCATGTTTGGTTGCTCTTTCTTCTCTTCTGGCTCCATTCATCTCTCTCCACTTGGTCTTCCCTCCTACCCTCGTTAGAAACTATGACCTTCTTTCAGTTACCTTTATACTTCCCATCACAGAGTAACAGGAGGGCAATCTCCTTAATTTTAGTAAGCGATGTGAAATAGTGAACTGGTTAAAATATCGATATCTAGGTATTCAATAAATATTCTTGAAAATAAATTATTTTTCTCACTGAATTATATCAATCCCTTTGTCAAAGATAATCTACTTATATATGTGAGGCTTGATTTTTGGACATTTATTCTGCTCTTTGATATATTTGTTTATCATTTGCCAGTATCACATTGTCTTGATTACTGTTTATACCAAGAGTTAGCAATATTTTCTGTAGAAGAGTCACTTAATAAATATATTATGCTTTAGGGGTCACATTGCATTTTTTTGTTTGTTTGTTTGCTTACTTTTACAACCCTTTAAAATGTAATAACCATTATTAATTCTTAGGCCATACAAAAAGAAACCACAGTTGGAATTGCCTCAGAGGCTATAATTTTCCAGGTGTAGATATTATTATTATTATACTAATAATTAAAATCAGGTAACATAAGTTCTCTAATATTTCTCTCTTTCAAAACCTATTTAGAGGGAAAGCTGGGATGGCTCAGCGGGTTAAGTGCTCGCTTTGAAGCCCCGGCGACCGAGGATCGAATCCCGGCCCCAGTCCACGCAGACCCACATGCTGAACTGGGGTGTTCCCCCAGTTCAGTTCTTGCCGGGACCTATGCAGGAGGCTCCCCGCCCAATTCCTGCCCTGCGCAGCCCCACGCCCACCTGTGGAGTGAAACTATATGGAAAACGAATGCTGTCAACTATGGAGACTGCTCTGGGCCCTTCCCCTTCTCTCTGTCTCTCTCTGTCTCTGTTTCGCTCTGTCAAAAATCAATAAAATAAATCTTTAAAAAAACAAAAAAAACAAAAACCTATTTAGCAATTCTAAGTACTTTAATTTTGTATATAAAACTTGGTATTATATTATCAATAGCTACAGAAAAATACTTGGGATTTTTGTTACCATTTTATTAAATTGCATTAAATTTATAGATTAATTTTGGAATATTGATATCTTTATTATTTCAAAATCATATATTTAAATGGCTATGCCATTTAATTTTATGACTGAAAATGCTAGTACAATTCAGTAATGAGATTACTGAGACAGCTCACTGAGATAATTCGATCACTTGATAATGCTATGGCCTTGCTTTATAAGTATTCATTTGTTCGTTTGGTGTGGAAATTAATGTATGATTGCATAATACTGTGAGGTGAAACTCTGGACTCCTTCCAATTCCTATCACCAATTAGAAGTGGTAAGGTCTTACTCAGATCACTTTTAGCTAAAAAATGAAAGAAACTATGGCGAACTGTGCTTATGATCCACAGATTTTTAGACTAGAAACCATCAATCTTCTATAACAACAAATTCAGTAACTTGGCAGCTAATTGTAAAACACAAAAAGTGACTGGATGACGGTATAGTCAGTGGTTCATTTTATTTGTCTTAGTGATAAAATATAAACAGATATATGCTCAGTCTGGACACTGAGATTAAGTCAGTCATGGAGACCACAGTTTGATTGGGGACACCTGAATGACAAGATCTATATGTCCATGACATGAAGGATGTTTCTAAAAAAGTTGCTAATTTTTCAGGATTCTGTGGCTTACCTTTCTGTAGGTGTCGTGTTATGCTTTCACACTTTCATTTGACACACCTTAAATGTCTGTTATCTTGTATTCTTCCCAAAGTACAAATTTGGGTTAGTTCAGCATAATTCTGAAACATTAAAAAAAAAAAGAGTTAAAATTATTTTTCCTCAGCTCTTTTGTCTGTGTTAAGTTTTCTGGTATTGCATTTATCATATATTAGCCTTATTGCTGATTGCACTGTTCCCAATTCTATACTGATCATTGTAATTTAGAATCATAAGTGATCATAGTTTCAGAAACATTTTCTGTAGTTATGGCTAAGATTTGAAAAAAAAAAAACCACATTAGCTAATTGGAAGTTCTCTTTCACTTTGATGCCAAACCTTTTCAACATTATATTAGAAAGTATCTAATAATTATTTTTTTTCTATCAAAATTTTAAGATAGCTATCACAGAGCCATCCATGACTTCAATTAGAATCTAAGCTTAATTCAATTATTAGAAGGAAAAAGTCACCCACTTCTATTTTAAAAGAAACGTGGCTGAATGGGAAATTCAAGTATCAGATATAGAATATGACTGTGTGCAAAGATTCTGGCAACAAGTTTTGAAAAGTAATTTAGTTAGCTACCACACTGATAGATTGTATCACACAATGGGACTGATGAATCATCACAGCAGTTGTTTGTAATCAAAGATGATACCAGGAAGTTATTCATAGGAACAGAAAGATTAAAATATTAGTGGCAACATGTGTATTCTACCTTGACTCTTGGTAGAGGTTTCCTCTTGGTTTGGGGATACTACATCCTTCCAGAACTGCTGTTTACACTGCAACTATACCTATAAATATTTCCATGCATTTAAAGCTGTAAGTTGCAGCAATGGATTTTCTCCTTTCATGGTTTCAACAATTGTTTGTCAAAATGACCTTATGGTCCATTATCTATTTTCAGCCATGTGTAATTTCTACAACAATGCCCTTTACCACTGTTAAGAATTTTTTTCTTTTACAAATATTCATTTTCTATCAAGCCATCTGTATCATATGTGTGACCAATTATCCTTCAATCTTGTTCCTAAAATTTGAGTTTAAAGATTCCAATTTACAATTTGATATGATTTATAGTAGGAGACACTATTTTCTTTTTTCTTTTTAATATTATTATATTTTATTGTTAAATTTAATGGGGTGACATTGGTTGGTAACAATTAGATAGTTTCCCGATGTACAACTCCACATCATATCACCCATGCATCGCATTATGTGTCCAGCTCCCAGAATCAGGTCCCCGCTCCACCAACATATATCTGGTGCCCACTCCCACCTCCGCCCCCCTAACTCTCCCTCCCACCTCCTCCCTCTGCAGGTAAACACCAAACCATTGAGTGTGTCCATAATGCTGGTGCCCTCTCCCACCTCCCCTCCCTTTCCCCCTCCCCCATCCTCCCCTTCCCTCAGGCAATCACCAAGCTATTGAGTGTGTCTATAGGTCTCTGTGTCTTTGTAACTTTCAGTTTTATATTCCACCTATAAGTGAGGTCATATTTTTCCGGATTCTTT
>PVKE010053161.1:0-10128 GCA_004027555.1 Craseonycteris thonglongyai
GTCCCGGCTTTCCCCTGTTTTTTTTTGTTGTTTGTTTGTTTTTTTAATTGTTTTTGACAGAGAGAGAGAGACAGAGAGAGAACCGAACTGGGGTCACTCCCCAGTTCAGCATATGGGTTCGCACGGGCCGGGGCCAGGATTCGATCCTCGGTCCCTGGCGCTGCAAAGTGAGTGCTTAACCCACTGAGCCATCCCGGCTTCCCCTAAAATAAATCTTAAAAAAAGAAGATGTCTCTGTGGCTGCCTCTCAGGCTATCGGCCTCCCTCTTGCTCTGCCCGGGCTCTGGGAGCTGAGCTGTCTCCGTGCCCACAAGCCCAGAAAAGCGCACTGGTCCGACCCCTCCACACCAGCGTCTCAAGACAGAGTTATGACCAGAGAGGGCAGAGCCTTACCTGGTGTCACACAGCTAGCAGAGGCAGAGTAGCAGCTCCAGGAGCCCAGGCGGAAGCATAGTGTGACTTCCCCTCCCCCAGCACTCCCTGCACACTGCACTGATAGTAAGGGTGCAGAGCAGGCAAGGGCTGTGGACATGGGGACAAGGGGAACCAACCCTTCCTTACCTGGCAGACACTTAGTGTAACTAAGCCTGTGGACTTGGGAGCCAGCCAGGCCTGGGCATGTCTCCCAGCTTTGAGTTCCATGTACGGGCTGTGTGACCTTAGGTAATCCACTCAGCCCCTCTGTGCCTGTTTCCTTGTCTGTAAAATGGAAGCGATAGTGATGGGACCTCCCTACTTCAGAAGAATCCTGTGAGGATTTACACGAGCTTGTGCCTTGTCCCTAGGACAGGGCTTCCCGGTGGTAAAGACGGCTATTATTATGGGCCTCTCACTTTCTGGATTCAGGCGTGACTAATGTCCCCCTGGAAATTGAAATCATCCCCATTGTGCAGGTGAGAAAACTGAGGCTCGGGAAGGGCTGTCGGAACCTTGCCTGGCCAGGATTCGTGCCCAGGCCTGGCTGGCTCCATGCCCACTAGGTGGCCTTGGCTGGGGGGCCTTCCGGATGGGGTCTGGAGAGCTGGTGGGGGGCAGGGGTCTACAGAGCGGGGTGGGAAGCGGCGAGCCTGACATAAGGCCTGCAAGAATGTGACCCACTTCCTTCGGGGCCCCTGGGAGCCTGGTAATCCTGGAGCGGCTGGGATGTGGGGAGACAGCTGTGCAGGGCAGGGGGGTGGGGGCCTGCGCCCCTGCTCTGCTGCTCCTGCAGGGTTGGGGGCTGCGGGCCAATTAACCCTGGCAGCGCTGGAGCCAGGAGGTGGAAGAGGGGTCGAGGAGAGGGAGGCTTGGGTGGTGGGCTCACTGGCAAGGTCTGAGGAGGCCTGAGACTGTCCCCAGGTGTGGCCAGCTATCCCTCCCTGGACGGCACTGGAGACTGAACTTCTGAGCATGACGAGGAGGGGGATGGGCTTTGAACAAGGTCACAGCTGGAAGGGCCATGGCGGGGGGAGGAGTCATCTAACCCAATCCCCTCAACTTACAGATTGAGAAACTGAGGCCCAGCGAGGAGCAGCAACCGCTCAAGGTCACACAAGGGTCAGCGACTGCGCTGGGAATAGGCCCAGGGCCTCCTCTACCGCCCGGGCTGTGCCCAGCCCCCATCCTGTCACAGGGCGGGTGTGGAACGGGACAGCGCGGCCAGAACCCGTGGGCTCACCTTAGGGCACCAAGCCTCCTGCACGGACTACGTCCCCGCATGGGGACCTCGACCTGAAATCGTCGCCATGGGGACGCTGAAAATACCTTGTAGCTTTTTGATTTTGTAACTGTTTATAGTTTTCATAGTTTCTATTTTATAGGACTTTACACTTTACAAAGCCCTTCGCATCCTTCATCTCGTGTGATCCTCACCACACCCCGTGTGAGTGCGCGTTCTCACTCCCATTTTACTGAGGTGGACACGGAGCTTCCGAGAGCGGAAGTAATTTACTCAGTCTCACCGAGAGTAATATTAGTACCAAACCTTTACAGACACACACTTGCTGAATACAGGCTCCAAATGGTGGCCTCTTCCAGAGACCCAAGGGCCCCTGCCAGACACGCAGGAGTCGCCCTTCATGCCTCCCTTTCCTGTGCCCCCACATCTCACCCAGGAGCAAGAGGACAGTGCCTCCTGCACATTTCCCAGATCTTGGCCCCATCCCGGTTGGTGCCATGATGGGATCAGCCGCCACCTTCTCATGCCTGGATGACACCTACAGTCTATGTCCCCTACAGTCTAGTACCCCTCTCCCCACCTTACCACTTGCTGCCAGCGAGCAAGGACACTTTGGGCCCAAACCCTGGTGTGCTGGCACTCAGGCTCTTCATTTGATATTCAAATCATGGACTCCTTGCTATGGGGCTAGAGGTTAAAAAAAAATGAACAAGCGGGAAGCCCACGGGCCCCACACCTGCCAGCTTGCAAATCCTCTATAGAGCACCTGCCCGGAGAGACTCGGGAGGAGCTTCTGAGGTGGGGGGTCAGGGCTGGGGTGCAGGGGCAGGGGTATGGAGCAGCCCAGGGTGTTTGAAGCAGTGAGGATTGTTAGCTGACAAGTTAATAAGGGAGAAAAGCTTCTTCGAGCTGGTCCAGGTCGCAGTTAGAGAAACCCGCTAGAGTGAGATTGGGATTGGAAGACAGGAGGAAGCACAGGAAGCAGTGAGGCTTGGAGGGGGGAAGCCGGGGAGCTGAACAAAACTGCTGTGTGATCTTAGGCAAACCCCTCACCCTCTCTGTGCTTCTGTGACATAGCAAATGGGCTCTACCCACAATCCTGGCTTTCCGGTTTCTTGGTTTAGTTTTTGAGGTGGGGGGCACGTGGGTGTCTGCCCAGAGCTGAAGGTGGGGGAGAGTTTCGGAAGAAAGCCTGGCCTCCCTCTGGGGACCCTGGGAACAGGCGCGCTGATCTGCTGTTGACATTCCGCTGGGTCCAGGGGCTTGGGTTTCTCCCGCCTGTGTGATCCTAGCAGCAGGCGGACACAGAGGTGGAGCATTTGCTCTGTGTCACTCTGGAGTGGATTAGGGACCCAGAGACCAGGGGATTGGGGGTGCTGAGAAGAGGGGAGCTTGGGGTAGGGCTGAGGGCTCTCCTTCCTTCACAGTTCAGTTATGGGGGGCTGTGCTCAGATAACCAGCCTGGGCCTTGGACATAGCAATCACTCTTGCAGTTAAGAGATGCTAACTGAGCACCTACTATGTGCCAGGAGTAAAAAGGAAGTCAACTGTGTGCACTGTCTCACCATTATAACCCCCACTTAACAGAGGGGGAAACTTATTCTCAGAGAGGGGAGGGGATGGTGAAATTTGAATCTGAGTAGCCAGGCTCTCGGATTTGACTCATGTGCAGGTCACATGGCCCAACACCGAGGGCAGAGCACAAGAGTGATGGGAGCCACCAAACAGGCATGGCCTGTGCTACCGGATGCCTGAGAAGCGTGGACAGTGGGGTCTGGTAGGGGCTCCCCGGGAGGCGGGAGGGAGGCTGAGGGCTCGCAGTGGGGTTTGTTGTTTACCTGACCGGGTGTTTTTTTTAGATTTATTTTATTGTTTTTGACAGAGAGAGAGAGAGAGAAGTAGAGACTGGGGAGGGCCCAGAGCAGTCTCCATAGTTGTATGTCATCGGTTTTTGACAGTTTCATTCCACACAGCTGGGCAGGAATGAGCTGGGGGCCCCCCACAAGAGAGGCACACCCCCACAAGCAGGGGGCCAAACCAGGGGCCTCCCACATGGGAAGCTTGCCCTGGTGAGAACTGAACTGCGGACCACGCCCCAGTTCAGCATATGGGTCCGCACGGGCCGGGGCCGGGATTCGATCCTCAGTCCCCGGGGCTGCAAAGTGAGCGCTTAACCCACTGAGCCATCCCGGCTTCCCTGACCGGGCGTTCTGATGAGCTAAGCACGTCCCCACAGCCCAGTCAGGAGTGGGCCTGGTGTCCCAGGCTGGTTCTGAGCATGCGTGGCTGACCGGCGGCCGGACAAACGGCAGCGTCTGGGGCGAAGGTCATTCTTTGAGCTGTGCTTGGAGCAGAGGCAGCCCTGAGGCTGGTGGGGACCCTCACAGACCCCCCTGTTCTCTTTTCCCTCCTCCTGTCTTCTTTCCTCCTTTCCCTTCATGCCTCCCATGTGCTGGCGCTGAGAGACAGGCAGTCTCAGACACAGGGGGGAACCGCCTCTGTCCCCAAGAAAGTCACTGTTGATCAGGACGGCAAAGACAGGGCCCTGAGTTAGGAGGGTGGTCAAGTTCTAGCGTGTGGGAGGAAGGAAGAGGTGTTGCACAGCCTCGGGCACATTGCTGCCCAAGACTCAGTTTCCCCACATCACACCGTCATTGTGGGAGTTCAGGGGGAGGGCATGCAGCAAGTGCCCAATGATGCAGCCTTTCACACCAGTCCTCCCTCGCTCTCTCCTTCCCTCCCTCCCACATGGAGTGCCAGACACTCTCCCAGGACCTGAGAGTGTGTGGACATGAATTACTTAACTCCTCCATGCCCAGTCCGATGATAGAGCTCTATATTCATGACCTCATTCATGACTCTCCAGAACTCTCAAGTGACAGGGCTGTGATCGTGCCCATTCTACAGATGGGGCGCGGCAAGACGAGTTCCGAAGCGGCAGAATGGGGTTCGAGCCCAGGTCAGCCTGGAGGCAGGGCCCAAGCCCCAGTCCGTCCTCAATCCTGCACGCCGGGGTGGGAAGGAACGCAGAGCCAGCCTTTCGTGGGCCTGGTAGAGCAAAAGCTTCGTGCGGCCAGGCCTCTGCCTAGTCCTGCCTGCCGCTCCAGCACCCACGTCGTGGGCGCGCACGACATGGATGAATAAATGGGTGCATGGACAAGTGGGCAGACAAGCCAAGGCTCCTGGGAGCCCTGGAGGGGACCCTGTAGGCCATTCTTGGGGCAGGTGCGGGGTCCCATGAGCCTCTGCCTCACGGCTGGGCTGTGGAGGGCGATCTGTCTGGCTTTCCCACCACCCAGCCTCACCCAGCACTGCCAGGGCCCAAGGAGATGGGCCCAGGGTGGGTTCCAGGAGGCCTCGGATAGAATGTCAATGGCTGAGCCCTTGAAAATCTGATCTTGCCGCAGCCCACCTCCCCAAGCGTTCCCCCAGACCATCCATCAGCAGCAAGACGCGATCGTATTTTATAGCCGGGCCAGGCCGGGGGGTGGCATGAAACCCAAGCCCCCACTCCGCCTGGGGTCCTGCCTGCTTAGCAGGATCCAGGCAGACCCCAGCGGGGCCTTAACTCTTTGTGACCCAGTGCCGACCCTCTGTGGGCACAGCTCCTCTGTCCCACAAGCCCTGCCCAACTGGGCCCATCGGGGGGGTGGAGGGCTACGCAAGCAGACCCTCGGTCGTGAGGCTGGGCAGACATCTTGGGGCAGGGGGCAAAGAAGGGGGCCCCTGAAAGCCCCTTCCCGTGTTGATGGGTGTGTGTTGGGAGGAGGCATGGGTTCTCGGGTCTTCTGGGCTCACACAGGTCACTTTGAGGAGGGGTACCTCTAGGAGCGGTTTCTTCAGGTGGATGAGGCTCTGGGGAGCACAGGTGTCACCCCAACAGCTGGATGTGCCAGGTGGATGGCTGGCTGCTAGAAAATCAGTTTTCTGAAGGCCGGTCTGTGGGGTGGGCAGGCAAGCCTCGGGGGCCTCGGGGGGGGGGAGGGCTCTGCGCCCAGCAGGTGGAATGTAGCCCCCCTCCCACTCGCTCCAGGGGCCTTGTCTCGCCCCCGCATCTTCCCCAGGCCGTGTCTCCAGCTTGGAGGCGCACCCCTCGTCCTTCCTGGGCTCCTAAGGACAGGCGTCTAAGCCCTGGAACAGAAGTTAAGCCTCTGGCACCTAGTCCCAGCCCGGCGTCTACCTGGCTGGGTGAGCTTTCTGGGCCTCAGTTTCCCCATCTGTAAGTAGAGGGAGTTGGGCTACATTCCTCTCACTTCCCTGGGAAACGTGAGCCAGGCTGGCTCTTCCTTCCCTTTCAGGTCTCAGTGTAACCACCGCCTCCATCGATGGGAGGCCCCGCCCCTGCAGCTGCCCGTCACTGGCTGACCCGATCCCCTCAATCAGAGCCGCCTGCTAGCTGCCCCCGGCACTCAGCACCTGCCCCTGCTAGCTGCCCCCCCCGGCACTCAGCACCTACCTCTGCTAGCTGCCCCCAGCACTCAGCACCTGCCCCTGCTAGCTGCCCCCCCGGCACTCAGCACCTACCCCTGCTAGCTGCCCCCGGCACTCAGCACCTACCCCTGCTAGCTGCCCCCGGCACTCAGCACCTACCCCTGCTAGCTGCCCCCGGCACTCAGCATCTGACCCTGCTAGCTGCCCCTGGCACTCAGCATCTGCCCCGGCGACTTTGGGCGCTAAGCTCCATGTCCGTGTAAGGAGACACTGTTGTATCCTCAGGGCCTGTGCAGGGTCTGGCACATAGTAGGTTCTCAATAAATGGCTGCTGAGTAAGCAGATGAATCAGTGGCAGGTCCCTGAGAGGTGCTGTGGGGCCCAAGACAGCAACAACACGCTGTCCCCAAGGAGCCAGTAGACCCACGGCCCAGGGTTTCACACTGGAGCGTGAGCATTCTGATGGCCAAGGAGCAGTCGCCCTGGCAACAGGAAGTCGCCCTGGAAGCAGGAAGTTCAATCCTGGAAGCAGGAAGTTCTGCCCAGGAAGTAGGGCTGTGGTAACCGGTCCCTCCTGCTGAGGCCTGGATTTTGCTCAGACCCTTTATTTTTATTTCATTTTGTTGTACTTTTAATTTAGTTTAATTTATTTTATTATTTAATTTAATTTATATTTTTTATGTTTTAATTTAATTTAATATTTTATTTTATGTTATAAGTTTTTATTTTATTTTATAAGTTTTTATTTTATTTTATAAGTTTTTATTTTATTTTATTTGTATTACTTTATTTTATAAGTTTATTTTATTTTATTATTTTTTGGCCCAGACTCTGTAGCGTTGCTTGAGTTCTTCCTTTCGGGAGGTCTTGGGAGGAAACAGCCTGGCATGTGGACCCAGGTGCCCAGGTTCAAGTCCCAGCTCCGTGGCTCCCTTGCTGGGTGACCCTGGGACAAGCTGGTAATCTGCCTTTCACACCCCATCTGTGACCCCGAGGGGCTCAGCACTTGGCAGGCAGTGCGCCTGGCGCCTAGTGCGCACGCAGCAGCCCGGTCTTCGTGATCAAAAGAACATCCACACCCACGTCTCAGCAGGGAAATGGGTCCCAGAGGGCGGGCGTCCTGCATTCGTTCCCTGTTCAATGAAGTGCCCCTAGCGCACTGTGTGGGGGGAAGCAGCCCCCTGGCTCCCGGGACCTGCCCCTGCCCTCCATACAGCCCCCTGGCTCCCGGGACCTGCCCCTGCCCTCCATACAGCCAGGCCTGGAGGAAATACAGCGGCAAGGAGACAATTTTAAAGGTCTAGGGCCGCTGATCTGCGTAGCAGATGAGCAAGGATCTTCGGCCTGGGGAGCGGTGGCCTGGCCCTGGGTCCCCAGAGCCTGGGGAGCAGAGCAGGCTACAGACAGGGACAGGCCAACAGAGCAGGGGAGATGGCACAGCGGTCTTCCATCCATCTCTCTTTTTTTCTTTCTTAAAAAACAAAACAAAAACCAACCCGGATCTCCCACAATGTGGAAAAATGGCCCGAATCCTATGTCTGGCTCGGGAACGTTTTATGGCCCTTCCCAGCCAAGGACGCGAAGCCCTGGGTGACATGAGCTCCCTGCTCCGGGCAGGGCCCATCCATCTTCCCCAGCTGGCGGGGCGTGTGGGAAAGGCCCCGCGGGGGCGGGGTGCGCACCTGCTGCTCTCACTCTCCCTAAGTTGGTGGTTCTAGTCCCTTACGGGGGCTGTGACAGGGAGGCCACCAGGGGGACCTCGGTCCCCACTGCAGGCTCTGTGCATCCCTGACATGGCCCGGTGACGAGGCTGTGTTAGAGGGAGGGTCTGACCAAGGCCTGGGCTTTTCAGTTACCATACGGCACTGCTTTCCTTCTTAGAGGTGGCAGGTCCTAGAGTCCCCAGAGAGGAAGGAGGCCAGCCTCAGCCTGGTGGGGGGACGCAGAGACGTGGACCGGCAATTACAGCGCAGTGTGGATCACAGTGAAGGGAAGAGCGAGCTGGGCTGAAGGGACAGCCTCTGTGAAGCCCAGAGGCGTGGCAGGCAGCCATGCTGGGGGAACCATGTAGGGCGTGTGGCGGCCAGTGGGGCCGTTTCCTCTGGGGACAGAGGCAGGGACTAATCCTGGAGGTGATGGGGGTCCCTGCAGGTTCTAAAGCCAGAGAGGGACATGCTCACATCTGCATTCTGCAAAGACCCACCCTGCTGCCAGGGTGAAGGAAGCACTGAAGGCAGACCTCAAGGCAGGCCGAGATGGGGGCACCGGATGCAACTCACGTGAGGCCAGAAACACATGTGACGTGAGGGCCGTGAGGGGGAGTGGCCTGAGAACACGCTCCAGACGCAGACACCCCGGCTCCACCCAGCCCCTACTCCCTACCACGGGCCAGCCTCCTCCCTTGCCTGGCCTCCGTTTCCCCACCTGTGTAATGAAGACAGGGCAGGTGTCCAACCACACCAAGCTTCACCTGGCTGTGATGGGGACAAGTGGCTTGCCTCTCTGAGCCTCAGTTTCCCTGTTTGTAGAGTGCCGAACTCACGAGGGAGTTGGGAGCCCTGACTCCACAGGGCCTAGCAGATGCTAAGTGACCAGCGGTGGAACATGTCTTGTATTTTAAGCTCTTCCGGGTTGAAATTGCTCTCCTTCTGGGGTGACTCTAATCAGGGGCTTGCTGGAAAAAGGCGGGGGGTGCGTTGAAGGAAACGTCTGAGGGTGCGCTGGATGGGGCGGAGGGAGATGGCCAGGGTTCTGAGGGGGCCACTCAGGTTTCAGCGATGCGGGGACCTGCAGAGCTCCTAGGAATTTTCCCAGGCCAGGGAGCAGGCAGCTGGAAGCCATCCGTCCCAAGGAAGGAGAGAAGATCAGGGGTCCTGCCAAGGTCTTTGCTGGGAACCAGAGCTTGGGAGGGGGGCAGGATTCTCCCATCCAGCCTGGAAAGATGAAACCCTTCTGCTTGGGCAGCTGCTCTTGGGGATGCCAAAAACCCAACTGGCCTGGCCACTGGGCTCCCCTGGGGCTGGGATAGGGTTATGGGGGCCGCTTGGAGCCCAGCAGCCCTGGGAGCCGGTACAGCCGATCTGAAATCCGCCACCCGCTGTGGCTGACAGCCGCTGGCATGGGCCTGCCCTGGGTGGGCCTGAGGGCATGGCTCCTGGGGTGCTGAGGTCTCCCCTGGGCAGCCAGGATGCCATAGGAGGCAGGGTGGTGGGGGCCTGTGATGCAGCGAGAGTCCCACTTTGGAGCCAGCCAAAATGGGGAGCCCAAGTTCAAGTTTATCTCGGGGTCAGTCTTATCTGCTCGGCAAGGGTATTGTGAAGATTAGAGATAATGTATGAGAACACTAGCACATAGTAGGTGCTCAATAGATGGTTATGTCACTGGAGGACAGATAGACTAGTGATTAATCGCCCGGGCCAAGATGGACTGCCTGGGTTCAAATCCCACCCCTGCCTCGCTCAGTTCATCACTTCCTGTTGCTGAGCTCGGTTTCCTCTCGCGCTGCACTCAGGACGCTGTGGGGTGACACAGCGAGCCTTCAACAAGCACTCGCTGCTATTATGATTATTGCTACCAAAAGCATATGAATAGTTTGGACCCCAGTCTACAAAATGGAACACTTTTTCTGGCCAACCCTATGGACAATAACAGCTGCTGCCCAGCGTGCCTTCTGAGAGCTGGGTGCTCTGTGTGATGATGTGCAAAGGCCATCTCAGGTGTCTGTCCACCTCTCTCGGGGATACACGTAATGATTACAGCTCCATCATGAGAGGTGAGGAAGGGAAGACCCTGAGATATGTAGAGACCCACCCAAGGCCTCACAGCCAAACGTGCACGGGAGAGAAGTCAGGCCAATTGCAGAGAGCACAGGAGCAGGCTCCGGGAGGGGTTCCAGGCAAAGGGCACCAGTGTTTGCACTGGTGCGCGCATAGGTGGCCACTTAGGTGTGCGCACAGGCATGCACACAGGCACTCACACAGGCGCGCGCACAAGCACCACACAGGCGCACGCACAGGCGCGTGCACAGGCACCACACAGGC
>PVKE010053162.1:0-10131 GCA_004027555.1 Craseonycteris thonglongyai
ATAACTACCTGTAAAATCCATGTTCCAGGATTCACATTGGCCAAAAGGAGCATGTGCTAGATCTCAGCTTTCAGTCATCCTTTCACCAGCGCGCGGCTATGCAGTGAACAACCTGTACGGTAGCCCATTGGTGTGGTTCCAGATGCTCAGAATATCTTAGTTTCTAGCAGACAGTAGCAACAGGCCTGATCTGCCAGGGAAAGGAAAGATGTTTTTTGAGATCAGTAAAAGTTAATCTGCTTACTTTAATACTTTGATTGGGTTTCTTGGATCACACTTGACTTGTTCTTTGACCTCATTGGTACTTTTTCCCCTAGTGGAAATGCTTAATTATTCTTCCCTGAGATACTATTTTCAAAGACCCACACTAAATTGGAAACATAAGAAACTTTGTTCAGCTCACAATAATTCTCTTTACATTTTATCCATGTGTATAAAGCTACTGAGGAATGTCCACTCCTGGAAACCCTGTAGAAAAGCAAAAGTTTTCCAGTTCGGTGTCTTGGTAGATAATTACTGTGAAGTACAAAATAAAAGAACTCATCAGTCTATTCCATGCTACCACTCTCTTGACAGGAACGTGCTACCACTCACCTTGTCTCTCATTCCAGGAGAATGTCATTCAGGGATCTCTGTAGCTCAGTGCACCTTGCCCTCAGATGATACTTAATGAAGAGCAAAGTGCTCAGCAATGTTCAGCTAAAGAACCCCTCATCTGATTTTTCCTTGGGCGCTCATGGGAATGGAACAGATTTGACTCCAAAACATGAGGAAAACTGTGGCTCTAAAGTTGCATTCTGACTCGCCATTGTACTTGGATCTATGGAGACTTATAAAACAGAAGTTAGGGTTTTTTCCCTCCTTACCCAGGTTTATAAACAGTAGACTAATAACTCATGCAGGGATTTTGCAGAGAAGGATTATTGTAATTTTTGAGGTGCTTTCAGTCACTCTAATTTTGATCACGTACCTTACAACAGTTTTGTCCAACGTGCATGAGTCATAAATGTCCAGGACAGCTTTGAACACAGTCCAACACAAATTCATAAACTTGCTTACAACATTATGAGTTTTTTTTTATTTTTTATTTTAGTTAATCAGCTGTCATTAGTATTAGTATATTTTATGTGTGGCCCAAGACAGTTCTTTCTCTAATGTGTCTTAGGAAAGCCCAAGGATTGGACACTCCTGCATTACAACAGTGCTTGGAGATGCCCTTGCTGATGTGTCTCATGGCTTAATTATGCCATGTAGATCCACAGCACAAGTGTCTTGAGTTATTTCTATAGCAACAGTTACATGCTGCTCTGCCTTGGGTTTCTAGGCAGTTCAACCTAGAGACATTCTGTTGTCTTATTAGTAGTTTTATTTAAACTCTTTTGAGTTCTCAAAATTATCTAGAAGTTATATACCTTAATCTGAATCCATTGTTTTTCAGATGGTAGCTTGAAGCCCATTAAGAAATTTGAAATCAATTTAATGGGTCATTACCAGTGTTGTGAGGAGAAATGATATTAAATAGAATAAAACAGAACAGTAAATATCAAAGTGGCTTGAACATAATAAAAGTTAGTATTGTTGTTTGAAATTTTCTCGATACGCCATCCAAGAAATATAATTTCATCTCAGATATAAATTTTCCCCATTATTTCATTATAAATTTCTGAAATCAGGATAAATTTTATTATAGACAGCATTTTCTTTTTTCTTTCTCAGTAGCAAAATTATGGTGTATTTTGCAGTTGATGATTTGGAACTTGCAACTTAGATTTGGTGTATGTGTGACTTGGATTTCTATGTAAAATGTATTTTTTGGTTGATTATGGCTGAAGGAGCTTGAAGTAGACTGATTTAACCCACACTTTTCAAGTTGCCTTCTCTGTTGGAGTTGGATGGTTGGGTTGGTCTCTTGCTGCCTGGAGATTATGCAGAATTTCTATGCCTCCAGTGTTATCCCATTTTCTGATGGGGAATGACTATTCTCCCTTCACAGGGAAGTATGCATTCCAAAACTGGTCATCTCTCTGTTGTTTCTCTTTGGACGATGCAGATGATTCAGCCAGGATGGGAATAGTGTCAAAAGTCTTGGTAATAGGGGGCTTCTCCAGTCTGACCCTCCTTAATATCTAGCCCTTCGGTGGTGGTAGGGCTCCCTTCCACTTCTTATAAGGCCACGAGTCCTATGGTGTTAGGGCCTGACCCTCATGACCTCATTTAACCTTCATTACCTACTAAAAACCCGATCTCCAAATACAGTTACCCTGGGGTTTAGGGCTTCAACTTATGAATTTGGTGGGAAATATTTAAATTCATAGCAGTTACAAAACCTCCCTGAAGCCTTCTTTCCTCATCTGTTAAATGGGATAATAATACTTGCCTCATTGGGTGAGTGAGAGGATTGAAAGATTGTATGGCATTCAGAGGTATCTGTTTGTTTCCTTTTGTTTTTAGCCTTATTCTTTTAGAGAGAAAATATTGAAAGTAAGGAATATCATGACTCCATGGTAATACTTTGTGATCCTATTGATAGAATCCTAGAGCCATAAGGTCCCACAGAATTTAAATGACTTGTCTACCATCACATATAATGTGAGTTACAGAAACTAGACTAAACCCTAGGTCTCAGAACTGTGACGCCTATGTTATATGACATTGACTTATTTTGCTCATGGTTGACAAGAGTGGGTGAACTGCTTAGCAGGCTTAGATTTGTCTTGGATATTTAACAGCAGTGCCGCCCCCAGACACATGCTGGCATTATAGGCTGAGTGGAACGCTCTGTGCCCTGTGTAAAGCTATCCCTTCATTGGATTAGTGAGCTGGGGCGTCCTCTTTTGCTATGCACAGGTCTGGCCTCAGAATATCTAGTTTCAGAAAAGCATGACTGGCCAGTATGCAGGTCAGGGAGACAAGGTTCTGCAGGGGTCACTGGTGTCCTCGGGGAGAAGGGATCGTGCTTCTTGCTGGGCAGGAGGCTCTGCACCACCTGCATTGTAAAGCGTTCCAGCTCAGGCAGCTGAAATAATTTGCCCTCTAAGGGATTTGGGTTTTGAGGGGGCAATATCTGTGATTGAATGACTCTCTCCAACTGAACTCCACAGGGCTCCAGTTACCCTGATCATTCCAGCCTACATGAACATTCTCTCTCTAGGCTAGGTACATAATCCCAGGCTCCGTTGGTGAGTGGAGAATGTGCCTTTTCCCAGTCATTAGGATTAAAGGGTCACTGACTGGACCCCATTGTCCTCAAAGATTTCTCCCAAAGAGTGATTCTATGTCTGAACTCCCACCATTAGCAACAAATTCCTTTGTGTGTTGAAGCCTTTGTGGTCATTATCATCCCTCTTTGAGACATCAGAATCACTACATAGGATGAAAGGGAGCCCAACTATGTGAGTCTCAGTTATCAGTCTGCTGACCCCGTGGAAGGGTGACAGAGCAGACTGAGAAATGGTGTAGCTGAGAGTCAACCTGCCGTGACTTTATCCAACCCTCTTGATTTAGAGACAAGGAAACCGGAATAAAAAGACTTGTCTGAGGTCACACAACTGGTTAGAGCAGAGCCAAGTCAGATTGTTAGTCTTCTGACTTCTGCTTCTGTCCTATTTTTCTTTTTTAGCGTAAGCAATAGTGAAGAAAACAGATCAACTGCTGAAGGGCGAGCCCCAGAACACAGGGAATGGGAAGGAGACCAAAGACAAACTCTAACTGCCTCCCAGCTGTGCCTGAGGCCAGTCCTGGTGTCAGCACTTGTGCAGGAAATCCCCTCTTGTAAACAGAGTCACATTCCAAAAGTTCATTCATCTATTTAGTTCATATTTACTTCTTGAATTGTGGGGCTTATTTTTCCATGGAAATGATAGTTTAAATGGTGAATTACGTTCCCCAAGATCTATCTACAAAAATCTATTTAATTCAGGGAGCACCTAAAGGGTAGTATTAATAGGAGTATTTCAATTAATCCTATTCAACACTTGTTAACATATTACTACTATGGGAATATAATATAGTAAAATGAATTTTAGATCATGTGGGAAGAAAGGCATCTCCCCCACAGGGTTGATTCTCTTCTAGAACAGAATCAGGAGGACAAGACAGGACATGGATTAGGAAAGATGAGTGGGAGGGCAGCCACACTCTCTGAACCACAGCTTTAAAATAAGAAAAGAAAGAATATTTTTGCCCCACCCACTTCATAGGTTTCAGTGAAGAACTCAGTGAGATAGTAGATGGGAAAGTGCCTTGAAAGAAACTAATGAAGAAAATAGCTTGCCTAATAAAATAAGCCCTTTCTATGTCAATCAATCCCTAGTATTCAACGGAGTAGCTGAAGAGCAATGCCTGGGTGGTGGTGGTGCTATGGTGCCGTGTTCAGGCCTCAATTAGTAGTAGATGATGGTGATAAGAACAGTAGTGACAGTAAACTAAGAGTTCCAGAGAGCCTTTTAGGTGGCAGGCATGGTCCTGGCTGCTTTATGATACTAATTTATCAAATCAACTATACTGTTTAATTTTCTGTATTAACTTGGCTGGTTGACAGTACCCAGTATTCGGTAACACTTTAGTCTAGATATTGTTATGAAGGTATGTTTTAGATTGAGATTGACATTTAAATCAGTAGACTTTGAATAAAGCAGAGTATCCTTCACACACACACACACACACACAGTCTCTCTCTTTCTCTCTCTCTCTCTCTCTCTCTCTCTCTCTCTCTCTCTCTCTCTCTCTCTGTTTCTCTGGAGGACCCGAACTAATGCACCCACTTAACAGGGAAAGACTATAAAGCCCAGGCATTTTCTTAAGTAAGCAGCTATGGTAGTTGTTCACCAGACCATTTTGCCTCTGGGAATGCAGTTAGACAGTATTTCCCAGCTTCTCGCAGACAGGTGAAACCATGTAACTGACTGGCAGTCCATGGGCAGTGGGTGAGAGAGATATACATACCTCCAGACCATGGTCACTCTTCCCTGACTGCTGACTCCAAGGCTGTTGGTGATGGCAGGGACATGAGATCGAAAGAGCCTGAGCCTCTGAGTGACTGCATGGAGCAGACACATTCCATCACAAGAACATTGTACAGTGACCTGAATAATCAGTCAATTATATTATGTTTAGTCACTGAGATTTGGAGTTTATATTAACTTTAGCACTTTTCCTGACAAATACAGTGATGAAGCTAAATTTAAATCCAGGCCATTAGGCTGCAGAGTCCAAATGCTTCATCTCTATTGCCCACATAGCCTTTGCATTCACTAATCAAGAGCTCAGACTAAGAAATGTTTTTCTTCACTCTTTCTTGCTCCTGAAAACCAGGGATGCCTCAGAGGTGCAGAGTACCACATCCTGGAGTGAAATGCTAGATACCATATTCTAGGGTGTCCGAAGGGGAAAGTGAGGGCCCTGTGTATGTAATGGGGGGAGAGAGGAGTTAGACAAGCACACAGTGTGCACTTGATCTGCTTCCCGATTTCCCTGGATATGGCCTTTGTCTTCCAGGCTCTTCACTAACGAATAAGCGTAGTCTGTTTATGCTGGAGTAGACTGTGGAAATACACAGTACGCTCTGCCCAGTGCAGCCATCCCTCACTCTGCAGTGCTGCTTCCAGGCTCAGCTCAACAAAGGAGGAAATAACTACCACAGCACTGCTCAAGGAAGCTGGAGCAAAAGCAATTTTCCACATAAACAGTATCAAGGTACAGAGGGAAGTGGGGTTTTGGTTTTCTTTTTCTGTGCAATTGGACTGCTGAGCAACTCTTGTCTAGGCCAGTCCCCTGTTCACCCTGAAGCACTTACACTCCTTAAACATTTGTCTAGGGTCAGAAAACTCTAGGTAGAAAGGTAACTGTTGGGTTTTTGTTACCAGATGCAAATGAGCTGAGCAAGTCTTCTAATCCCCTAGAACAAATAAATACAGGAGGAAGTTTTGGATTAGAAAGGGGCATGTAGAGATGGGTGTGCTTCCATTGGAGGCAACCTCACCCATGTCATCTTTTGTTCTGAATCGTGACTTGCACACAAGTTCAGGTGCAAAATCTGAACCTTGAGGCATGTGTCCTCCAGCTCAGTCTGCCGGAAGAATTTGGTTTAGGAAAAACATGAAGTTAAATATAGTTTAACAACTACGTGAGGTCAAAAGATTGTTTTTAACAGAAATTTCAGTTTTCAGCTTGTGTTAGTTTATTTAACTTTATCTTCTGTCTAGTTCATTCTTTTCAAAAAATAATTAGAATAGTCTGTTAAAATTGACCAGTTAATTGATTTTTATCATGTAGACCACTGACGACCTTTGTTTACATAAAACAACAGTTGATTTTCTATGGTTTAGTAGAACTCATGTATTTCAAACTAGCATGTCAGATTTGGCGGAGTGGGATATGTGTTTTGACAAAACTTCCCTCTGATTTGTCCTCTACCACACTCCCCCCTCCATGAGAATCCCTGTTTTGTGGTAGATTTCTGGACATTTATTGGAGCTTAAGACAATCAGGCTTCTTGATTGTAAGCAACAGAAGCAAGCATTGGCTAATGTCAAGTAGCGTTTTATTTATATGAGAAGTCAGCAGGTTTGATGAGAGTCTGGGGGACCAAGCTTGGAAATTATAGGAACCAAGGAAATAGCATAGGCCTGGGAGGCAGGAAGTGGGAAATACAGCAACAGTCTGTCTCTTAGCAGGAACTGAATGGCTGGGATGTTGCCACCACTGCTGCCTCTTCGATGAAGACGACCTCCAGGCATTCCCTACTTGTGGGAGGCAGAATTCTACAGAAGTCCCAATATACCCACACCCTGGTTATTCAGAACACTAATCTAGGTAGTCATATGAGAGGATTTTGCATGGATTACGTCTAAAGTCAGTTGACTTTAAGATATGGAGGTAATAGGGATGGGCTCAATCTAATTATATGAGCCCTTTAAAGCAGAAGAGGAAAGCAGACGGAGAAGTTACAGAGATTTGAAGCATCAAAAGGATGCTATGTGCTGTTGCTGGCTTTGAAGATGGAGGGGGCCATCTGCCAGGACCATCAAATGGCTGCAAGGAACTGAGAGCAACCCCTGGCCAACAGCCAAAAAGGAAACAAGAAACTCAGTCTTGCAAGTGCAAGGAGTTGAATTTCACTAATAACAGGAATAAATTTAGGAGAGGTATGTCAGGTGAGAACATATTGGCCAACATGTTGTAGATTCTGTATTAGTCAGGGTTCTGCAGTGAAATAGAACCAATAGGATATACAGCGATACCTTGGAATCCAAATGCCCCAAAACTTGAACAACTTGGAATCCGAATGAAAAAAATCAAGCAAATTTTGCCTCGGAATCCAAACACTGCTTTGGAATCCGAATGCCAATATGTTGTTCATGTGGGATGTATCGACTGTATGGCCCGTATCTTTATACAAATGCCCACTCATCTTGAAAATTGAACAGTTTGGAACTCAAACAGGTTTCTGAGATGTATTAAGTTTGAATTCTAAGGCATCACTTTATATACACACACTTATATACAGATAGATGTATTATAGGAATTGGTTTACATGATTATAAGGCTTAGAAGTACCCTGATCTGCCATCTGCCAGCTGGAGAACTAGGAAACTCAGTGGCATAATTTAGTCTGAGTCCAAAGGCCTTAGATCTGGGAGACCAGTGTTGTAAGTCTTAGTTCAAGTCAGAAGGCCTGAGAACCAGGAGCATGATGTCCAAGCAGAGAACCAATTTGCCTTTCCTTCAAGTATTTGCTCTACTTGGGTCCTTATTTGGATGATGCCCACCCACAATAATGAGGGCTATTTTCTTCACTCTGTCTGCTGATTTAGATACTGCCTGCCGCCTGACTGTTTCTGTATGGCCCTTGAGCTAAGAATTCAATTTCTAATGCTGCCATAATAAAGCACTATAAATGGAATGGCTTAAACTACAGATTTATTGTTTCACAGTTCTAGAGGCTAAGTGTAAAATCAAGGTGTCAGCAGGGTTGATTTCTCCTGAGGACTATGTGAGAGAATCTGTCCCATGTCTTACTCTTAGTTTATCGGAGCCTCAGGCATTCCTTGGCTTATAGGTGGTGTTCTTCTGTGTCTTACATTGTCTTCCTTCTATGTGCTTCTGTGTCCAAATTTGTCCTTTTTATAAAGACACTAGTCACATTGGATTAGGGTCCACCTTAATGGTCTTATCTTAAGTTGATTACCTCTGAGAAAATTCTATTTCCAAATAAGGTCACATTCTGAGGTACCGAAGATTAGAGCATTAATATATCTTTTCTGAAAGGGGGAGGGAAGGGCACAATTTAATCCACAACAAATGGCTACATTTTAGTGTATGTGCTGCTGAAGTGAACAACGCTTACATTTTAAATCATTGTATAAGTACTGACATAATATCCTCAAGTTTTGCCTTTTGGTGTACAAAGCCTAAAATATTTGCTATCTGGCTCTTTAGTAAAGAGTTTGTGAACTTTGATCTAGACCAGTAGCTCTCAAATTTTAGAATGCATCTGTCACTTTGATGGCCTTATTTCCAGTTTCAAGAATTTCTAAGTAATGGTGATGCTGCTAGTCTAGACAATGGTTCCTGAATATGGATGCGCCAAATCATCCTAGGGAACTTGTTGACAGTACAGATTCCTAATGCTTCAGACTTGGTCAGAATTTCCAGGGGTGAGGCCAGAGATGATTCTAGTATATGGCCAGGTGTGGGAACTATTGCTGTAGTTTAATTATCTTGGTCAAGAAGAGTAACTGACTGGCTTATTCCTTTCTGGGGGGGGTTGGTCGCTTCGGCCTCATCTGTCTGTGGGAGATCAAGGCAATTGGGGAATCCTGTTGTTCTTGTCAAGACTTGTGTTGAAGGAAAACATCATCAAGAAATGTGTGATCTGGATTCTTCCAAGGCCAGAGATCTTTGTTTAGGCTGTTTCGTAAATACTATTGTCATTAAGTGGCTTGTCAGCAGCTCACGGTAAGAAAAGACGTATTGACTGCAAACTCCATTGAAGCCAGCAATAATACGGGACATCTGCTGAGAAATCTCAGGCCTCTGGGCTGCTTGGAGAGCTGTTTACTGTCCAGACGACAGAAGGTAACAATCTTGTTTACCCTGCATCCCACAAGCTATGACTTCTGGTCCATTAAGCAAACTATGAGAGAGACATTGACACACTGAAATATTTTCAGAGAAGAGAGATGAGGGATCTGGAACTATGTCCAAGGAAGAAGAATTGAAAGAGGGCTTATAAAATGGTGGCCTGCAGGCCCAATCTAGCCACAAACATATGCTCAGCAATCCTAGTAGTTAAATTTTTTTTTTGAAATGTGATGGCCTTTGGGCAAAGCACATACTCTGGCCAGTTCCACGCCATTCCATTTCTTGTTTCTTTATGCCAGCCCTGTTTATAGAAATTTGTTATCTCCTAGCTCTCTGGGCTTTGTAGTTTGAAAACTCTCAGAAGGAAGAAATGTATATGTTGGAGGAACAAAAGACTAAAGAGACTATGAGCTATTTAAAAATATCTAAAGACATGCACTCATGTATCCAGTGTCTATTGAATGCCCATGAG
The DNA here is from genome assembly GCA_004027555.1 of Craseonycteris thonglongyai. Classification (NCBI taxonomy): domain Eukaryota; kingdom Metazoa; phylum Chordata; class Mammalia; order Chiroptera; family Craseonycteridae; genus Craseonycteris; species Craseonycteris thonglongyai. The sequence continues at coordinate 9,557 of PVKE010053162.1, forward strand.
GTGCCAGGTTCAGTGCCAGGTGCTGGGGTACACCCATAACTAAGACAGCTCAACTTGACCCTTCTGAGAGCAAACATTCTCTTATAAAAGAGACATACAAAAAACAGTCACAAAATGAAGAAGAAAACAGAGAACAATAACAGACATCTTAGTTTGGATGGTGTGGTCAGGGAAGTTGCTGGCCACTGCAGAAGGCAAGGATGTCCTGCCCTGTGAAGGGGAAATGTGTTAATCTTGGTTTTCTTCTAAAGATGGATAAAGAATCCTCAGATATTTGAAGGGGAGAATGTATTTCATCATAAGAAAGAACTTTCCAATTTGAGCTTTCTATCCATGCGTCAAGGGACCTTGTGAGTAATGGATATTCAAGAAAATGGAAATGGGGGAAAGCCGGGACGGCTCAGCGGGTTGAGCGCTCGCTTTGAGGCCATGAGGACCGAGGATCGAATCCCGGCTCCGGCCCAGGCAGGACCCACGTGCTGAACTGGGGAGTTCCCACAGTTTGGTTCTCTAACTGTCTCTGTCTCTGTCTCTCTCTCTATCTGTCAAAAAGTAAAATAGAAATAACTATGCAC
>PVKE010053163.1:0-10129 GCA_004027555.1 Craseonycteris thonglongyai
GAGAAGGAAAAAATAGACATTTTACAGCAAAGATTCATTTTTGTAATATGCAAAAAAATAGTAATAATAATAATGATAATAATAATAGAGCTAATGGGTCAGAATTGAAGAAAGATTCTGGCAATATTATCCCTGATGACCTCACCCTCTCTGAGCAACATAAGCTGATTTGTTAAAGAAAAAAAGTGAAAATAGGGTATATAATCCAGAAATATGCATTTATTGTACTGCATTAAACCCAAAAGGAAATAACACATTCTTCAGCTTTATGGGGACAGCCTCATATATAACACTTTTTAGAAACTTCTGATCATCATGCTGTGTTAATGTTTTATTATAAAACCAATATCCAAATAAGTCCGGTATTGAGTTTACATACAAAGTTGGAATCAACAGATAGATGCCCAGTAAGTACTCTACCACAATCTTGTAAGCAAGAATTATAAAGAGCCTTGATTAAAAAGTCTAGTTTCACCAAGTCCTAGACACAATTGTAGTGCCCTTTGACAGATGACTGGACAGAAAAGCTGTGATACCTATATACGATGGAATATTACTTAGCTATAAGAAAAGATGAGGGAAAGCTGGGATGGCTCAGCAGGTTAAGAGCTTGCTTTGAAGCCCCGGGGACCAAGGATCGAATCCTGGTTCCAGCCCATGCAGACCCATATGCTGAACTGGGGAGTGCCCCCAGTTCAGTTCTTGCTGGGACCTATGTGGGAAGCTCCCAGCCCAGTTCCTGCCCTGCGCAGCCCCGCACCCACCTGTGGAGAGAAACTATATGGAAAACTAATGCTGTCAACTATGGAGACTGCTCTGGGCCCTCCTCCTTCTCTCTGTCTCTCTCTGTCTGTCTCTGTCTCTGTTTCTCTCTGTCAAAAATCAATAAAATAAATCTTAAAAAAGAAAAGAAAAGATGAAATACTGTTATTTCCACCAACATGATTGGAACTTGAGATAGTCATGCTAAGTGAAAGAAGCCTGAAAGAAAAAGCTAAGAACCATGACTTCACTCCTAGGTGGAATATAAAACTGAAAATAACAAAGAAATAATACCTCATGGACATAGTCAGTCGTTTAGTGGTTACCTGAGGGTAAGGGGTGCGGGGGAGAGGAGGGAGAGGGAGCTAAATATATGATGAAGGAAAGAAAGTTGACTCTGGGTGGTGAACTCATATATAAACAAAGTGCTATAGAATTGTACACCTGGAACCTATATAATTTTTACTAACCAATGTTACCCCAATAAGTTTAACATCAAAAAAATCTAGTTTTGGTATATTCATTACTCTTGCCATCCTGGAACCAACACTTCACCCCTTTTTATGGTAAAAAACCCTCTCTCATCCTTACCTCCATTTTCTCATTTGGGAACTACTCATCTCAAATACTATGATTTTGGGGACCTGCCAAGGACAATAGCTGGACACCTGAATAGGACAGGTATGTGTGATTCAGGTGCTGACAATTATAAAACCTCTTGCCTCTGGCCATGGGGATTGTTCCAAAGGTTTGCATTGACCCGAACAGAGCCAATCATAATCCTTCTCTTTGATCTTTTATTCATACTGATGTTGGGAAGCAGAGGCCTTTCTTTCCTTTTTCGATTGCAAGCTCTAGGATGTGACCTGAGGAAATACATCACCAGATCACCTGTCACATGGAAAAGCCTGAGACAGTAGTCTATCTAGAGAGAAGCAGAAGTGAGAGGCAGAGACACATTAAACCCAGATTCCAGAAAGAGTGCCTTTTTAAATGTGGACCAAAGTATAGTTAGGTGCAAGGAATAAAATCACACAGAAAAAAAAGGAGTTGATTTTAGATAGATAAAGTAATTCAAAATATTTCACAAGCTGAATAGCAGGGACACAGAGCACAGATCTTAACTTAGGAGGAGTCACTAGAGTCCCTGTTTGTGCCAAGCATCACCCCCTTGCTTGCTGGATTGTGGAGAGTTCTTGAAAAGTCCTTGGGGACTGGTGAAAATGGCTGATTGGTTGGGGGTAGGGGACACTCAGGGGGTTCTGGACAGTGGCTATTTACCAACCATTATGGAAATATTTCAATATTCTAAAACGAGTATGGCTTACCCTGCATACCAGCTATACATCAGCTCTGATTTGGAGAAAGAGGAGATGGGGTTGAGGCTGTTCTTTGTGGAAATGACAGAATAGACTGTGAGATATAGATTACACATGGCTGTTTAAAAAAAAAAAAAAATTGTCAAATTGCCCGCACTCAAATTGTTCTTACAGTACTGGATCCTGGAGTCATTTATACCCTAAATTGATAATGATCAAAATGTCATTTCTTACCCCAATTCAGCTATCCTTGAGCATTCTACCAAGTGCCAGAAGATAATAATAAAAAAAAAAATTATTTGTCTGTATAGAGTTAAAAAACAAGCACTTAAATTTCATAAGAAAAAGAGGGCAGATGTTCCAAGCATGATGAAAACTAATCCTAACTTACTGAAAAAATAGGAAAGAATTTTCTAGAAACGGGGTATGAAATTTCTTGAAGAGATTTTTGTGGGTATTTGGCTATTAAATCCATGAACAAAACAAAACAATACAAAACAAAACAAAACAATACAAAACAAAACAAAAATCAAAAACTTAAGAGTAGTAGTGAAAATAAGGAATTTGAACTCCAGGCTGACTCTAGTAAATGAGATAGTAAAGAAATGCTATTAATTGAATGAAGAACTGTGATCAGCCAACATGAAGCTCAGTAGCACTTTTTTCCCCTCTTAGTCCCATAGGTGACATTCTTTAGGAACCGAAGAGTCTAATTTAAGTGGTGATTCAACACTTTCACAGCACCCTCCCTACTCACTTTCCTTCCTCCCATTGCCCCCTTCCGTTGCCGCTGCACCTATCTTCCCAAAACACAGTTTTAAATATATCACTTCCTTGCTTCATATCTTCAATGAGTCTTCCTTTTTTTTAGATTAATTTTATTGTTTTTAACAGAGAGAGGCAGAGACAGAGAGAAGGGGAGGGCCCAGAGCAGTCTCCATAGTTGTACCTCATCAGTTTTCCACATGGTTTCATTTCATACAATGGGCGGGGGCCACACAGGGCAGGAACTGAGCTGGGGGCCTGCATGGGAGGCATGCCCCTCCCCCCGGGCCAGGGGCCAAACGAGGGGGCATGGGAGGGGTGCAAGAACCAAACTGGGGATATTTCGCATGGGAAGCACACCCCAGTTCAGCATATAGATCCACACGGGCCAGAGCCAGGACTCGATCCTTGGTCCCTGAGGCTACAAAGTGAGCACTCAACCTGCTGAGCCATCCTGGCTTCTCCAACTCTTCATTGTCTACTGAATATGGGCCAAACCATTTTTTTAAGTATTTACCCTGGACACTCTCCATGCTCTGGCCCTAGCACAATTTACAATCCCATTCCCCATGACTTGCCTGCATTTGGGCCATACTTGGCCCAAAGAGATTATCTGTGTTGTTTTCCAAATAAATCTTACATTTTTCAACCTTTGAGTTTCTGGCTGCTCATGTGTTCTTGTCAATAGAGGTGCCTTTTAGTCCTCACCTCATCTCAGTTTTGCTAGGCCAAATCTTACCCAAATTTCAAAACTTGGCTCTCAAATCATCATCACGAATGCTCGTTAGAACTCCCTGAAGTATCTATCTCCTTGAACCTCTGTTGGACCTCAAATTTCTCATGTGACTCATGTTCTATAGCACCACCATAACTCATGCAACCTTTAACGATTTCAGCTGGTATTTATTTTCATGGGCAGTTATCATAAGGTACATTTCTCTTCTGGTATTATGAGAAATCTGAAAGAATTTTTTTTGCCAAGTGTCATGCTAGAAGGGTAAGGAGAAAATAACTCAAAATCATTCATAAAATAGAGGGACTTCAAGTATACCCTGAGAATTCCCTAGAGGTTTGCTTGTAAAATTAATTTATTTGACATTATTGTTGCTATTCCTTTTTCTAAGAAAGTGTACAAAACCTCAAGTGCTACAGTAAAGTTTCTAACATGTTCTTAGACCAGCAATTTTCATAGCATTTATTTGATTTTGACATTTATTTGATTTGGGGAGTGTCTAGTACTTCCATCTCTAGATGCTTTTCACCTTCTAATTCACTGGTATTAGCTATGCCTCTCTGATAATATCAGGCTTTAATGTTTTCACTTATTACCTTCTTGAAAAATCACTGGCGTAGTTACAGCTGTTGCCTGCCTAGTCATTTTCTCTGTAAGCACACAGGGGCCAGCAAGAAAACATTTGGGGTTAAGAGTACTTGGCCCATTTTACTAGAAATCCTCAACTTTGCTCTTTGTTATTTGTCTCTTGGGTAAAGAGTTTCTCTCAATTCCATTCAATCTTCCAAGTGGCCTTTATCTGCACAAAGACTTCTCTACCCTGCAGAGTATACTTCCTATTATCATTCTGTTACCTATAACTTATTCATGGCTATCTTGAGGGCACATAGAAATTCCTAAGTATTTGTTGAATAGAAGATGGGTAAAGGAATAGATTGATGCCTGGTGGTGGTAATTTAGCTTCTTAATTTGTGTCTCTTATTATATTGTAAATTATTTATAGATAAAGGTTTCACTTTGCATATCTTTGTGTCACTTGTCACCCAAGCAATGCCTTGCATGGATCAAGTTCAGTAAATATTTATTGTATTAGTTGCTAAGTGTGTGCCTGTTATCCCATGGGGTCTGAATGAAGTAGCAGACCCAAACTTTGGAAATTTTACACCTCATTCTCTGTTTCAGCTTCCATAACCACATTTTTAAGTCCCTGGTCCAACTTTTTCATTCACCTACCCATCTATAGTTTTAGCTTTTGTCTATTTTGGTGTTGATGTAAGTATCTTAGTATTATCAGAAGACGTGATTTTAAGTGTTGGCTCTACCACATAGTAGATGTGTGACTTCGAGCAACTAACTTAACCTCTTTGTTTGCTCATTCAGTTAGAGGTAATGATCATACCAATCAAACAAGTGATGAGGATTAGATGAGTCAATGGTAGATTAGGAGATGTGAGGATTCTCTAAGCATGTGATGCCTTAGTTGCTCTGTGTCAATGTTGGCATGAATGGGGGTGGTGATGAGGGCAGATGGTAAGGGGGGTGGAAAACACCCCTCTCTCCAACTTTCTGTCTCATTCGATCATCACTAGAACCCAAGTGGCACAATCCCTGCTCAGAGTTTCAAAGCTACTGGAGAATACCACCCCTCAGTGTCTTGTATTGAATCCCCTTTTCCATCTCTGCACAAACACATCCATTGGTGTGGACAGGGAAACAGATGCTATGCAATTCTCTCCCAACTCTTCCCCCTCTCTATTCTCAAGGACCTGTGCCTCATTACTACTCTCTCATTTCTGTAAGAGGTCTCCTTCCTTTCATTTGAAAAATCAAAAGCACACATGCATGCCATTTTGTGTAAATACTTCCTGGGTACCCCTCTCCTAATTCTATAGATGGTTGGAGATTTACATTTTGGGGTTGATCTGCAACAATTTTTTGTATTATAATGCAAATCTATTCCTTTATATGTTCAAACATGCTTGAAGCTTAGTTGCTGAGTGCTTGTGGAAACATGAAATTGTACAGTTATAGTGAAAAGAACATGATTGTTCGGATTGAATTCTGGCTGGAACAAGTGTTGTAACCTTAGTCATGTTCGTCAACTTGAACCTCAAGATCCTTATTTACTAAGTGGAAATATTATCTAACTGACAGGACTATTGCAAGGACCAACTAAAACGTATGACAGTTAATGTACACCCAGCTTGGATTAGTTTCTTACTTCCCTACTTTTACTTAGATTGTGGATTAGAACAAGAACTTTGGCCTCCTTGGCTTGTGCTTTCCTGTATAGACAGTCTCTCTACCACTCACTGATATAACTCTTTTTTCTCTAATCATTATCATTATCATCATGATAATTTATCATCACCAGACAACTATCTCCACAATAGAATAGTTGTTGTGAGGATTAATAAAAACAATGTGTGTGAAAACCCTTTGCAAACTGTAAAGGTTTTTACAAGTGTACATTATTACTAAAGGTTATGCTGATTTGTCAGAACATGGTTATGTTGGTTACTAAATACATTTAAATCCAAATGATTGATTAGGAGGTTATTTTGTTTTATTTTTCTTTGATATTTAGTGCCATGTATAATCAATGATTGTGTACAATGTAATACATTTCTGAATTATGCAATTTCTGTGGTTGTAGAACCTTGGTTTGATTTTTCTCTTCCATTCCAGATTCATAAAGTTCAGTACTCTATGAAATAAGAAGCCTTATTTCAGTCTAATTTCTACCATTGATTCCAACAATAATGTACCAATACATTAAAAGCAGTTTTTATTACTGAGGACCTGTTGTGTCCCAGCCACTGTGCAATTATCACCTCTTACGCATACCACCTCACAAGGTCAGCATTATCGCCATTTTATAGATGAAAAATACTGAGGCTCAGAGAAGTTGCTTTACTTGCCTAAAGTCACACAGTAAGTAAGATGCAGAGTCCAGGTCTGATCCCCTTCAGAGTCCTATCTACTACTTCCTGCTATCCAAAGAGTGTGCTGGACCTCAACAACCCATTTACAAACACATTTTCATTCTCGTGTGCTTGATGTAATTAAATATATTATTTCTAAAAAAAAAAAAAATGTTCTTTGAGTTTAGGAATAAACAGAAACAGCATTCACACAAAGAGGTATGACACATCATATGTTAGAGAGGAGCTTATTAGTTCTGGGTGTCTGCCACTCCCTCTATTCCTTCTGAGAAAAAAACAGTAATGTGACTTTTTCATACTAGCCATGACTAATTGAATCAAAACAAGGCACCCAGCATCTGAGCAGTCTGCTCTGGGCTGCTGTTGTCCTACGAGAGGAACTAGTTTGAGAATTCTTTCCATAGTTAATCTTCATAGCAATCTGAAACACTTCTGAAGGGACTCTGACCTGGGAACCATCCACAGAGAACCCTTAGTCAGTAACAGGGTGGAGGATGAGATGAACATATACGGTAGATAAGCAGAAGGCTCCTAGGGGAGAGTGAGAGAAAATGACCCTTAAGAGAAGTCTAAAACTAAACATCTTTTCTAGATCTACGAGGAAGACATAATTTTCTTGGAATAATGTTTTCTGATTAGCAAAGAAGTGTCCCCAACCATTTTATGATTAGAAATACATTTGTTCATCCTCAAAGTTCCCTTAACAAGAAGGACGAAGTGTGTGAAGAGTTGCCATGGAGGGGCCTCTAGGAGCCATAAAGAGAATTCAGTCAATTCATAAAATTACAGATGTGGTACTGGGAAGTCCTAAATCCTTTTTTTCATACCAGACATGCTTGGTGTCTCAATATTTTTTTTCTTTGTATTATATTTCCTGTACTCCTAATAATTTTTCTTGATCTATGTCTCATCATGAAAGAGGACCAAGTCAACACTAGAAAATGTCCATTAGCAGGAAACCACATTTATTCCATCACTCACAAACCATCATTCATAATAATCAGTGTCAGTTTAGCTATAGCAACAGATGTTAAAACACACATAGTAACTCTTTTAATGTCACTTCAATTTAAAACTTAACCTCAAATTTTTTCCACAGATATAGCAAGAAACCACAAGGATGCTCCTGTCCTAATGTTTTTGCCAGACACTGCAATAAAAATGCTTGCTTTGGAAACAGAGAAGTCTTCTTATTCATCAGTCAGGGCCTGTGTATTTGCAATCTGACACCATATGACCCACACATTAGCTTTCTCAAGGTCTAAGGAAAAACGTGTCTCCTGCCCCACTTATTATCGTCACATTTAAAATGGAAAGTAAGTCGTATATTAAAACTGCAAAGTACTTTTTAAAAATCTTTAGAAGACAACAATGAATTTAAACAATATTTACTGAGTCTTTACTATGGACAGGCTAGGGTATTCTGTAATTAGGGGGATAAACATTCATAATTGAATAAACATTCACTATACAGTCTAGAAGCGTGCTTCCAATAGAAATATAATGTAAACCACATACACAATTTTTTTAAAGACTTATTTTATTGCTTTTGACAGAGACTGAGAGAGACAGAGGCAGAGAGAGACAGAGAGAAGGGGAGGGCCCAGAGCAATCTCCATAGTTGGACATCTTCAGTTTTCCACATGGTTTTGTTGCACACAGGTGGGCGGGACCACACAGGGTGGGAATTGTGCTGGGAGCCTCCCACATGGGAGGCATATCCCCTAGAGCCAGGGGCCAAACCAGGGGGTGAGAACCAAACTGGGGGCCTTCCGCATGGGAAGCACACAGCAGTTCTGCATATGGGTCCACATGGGCCATGGCCGGGATTTAATCCTCGGTCCCCAGGGCTGCAAAGCGAGTGCTTAATCCACTGAGCCATCCCGGCTTCCCCCACATACAAAATTTTAAATGGTCTACTAGGCATATTAAATAAAGTAAAAAGAAAGATAAAATTAATTTTAATAATACAATTTATTTAACCCCATATATCTAAAATATTTTTATTTCAACATGTAATCCACGTAAAATGATCAGTGAGGTAATATATATATATATATATATATATATATACACACACACATATATATATAGATTTTTTTTTTTTTACTAAGTCTTTAAACTCTGGCAAGTACTTTACACTTATAGCCCATCTTAATTCAGACTAGCCACATTTTGGTCAACAGTTTCACATATTATTGTGAGCTCAATTGTCACATAGAGCCAGTGGCTATCATATCAGACCCTCACATCTAATACTGAAAAGAGATAAAAATATTAATGACTGCAATAAAGGCTCCATTTGGTTTAGGCAGAAGAGGAGATGTTCCATAGAAGAGATGACATTTGAAATTAGCGTTCTAAAAAAGGTTATGAGTTGGAGAGATGAAGAGTGTAGTTTATGCTGAAGGAATGGTACAAGCAACAAATTGGAAGAGAAAAATCACAGAAAATTGCAGCTCCATTTAATAAATGTGGCTTCTCATTGTGCTTAAAAGTGACACAACTCCTTAAGGAGGTCTATGAGTTCCTATCAAGTTTTTATACTTTACTCTCTAACCAAGGGGTTCCCAACCTTTTTATACCCTAGGGTGCATTCTAAAATATCGGTAGGGTGGCGGGCACCAGCTATTTCTAAGGATATTTATTATTGAACAAGAATAAAAAATAATAAACAAAAATAATTGTAAAATAATATATTTATTGTACAAATTATATACACACAAAGAAACATATATACAAAACGTAATACAAAGTAAATAAAAAACACACGTATAATAAAAATCATTTAAAAAAACATAAAAGAAAACATTAAAAAAACCAATCTGTCAGTGTGATCTTTGGCATTGCATTTCATTGGCCAGTGCCTTGTAATTAGGAGAGTATGACGACAACCCTGTTAGCAAACAATTATTAAGATGCTCATCGGTAAGTCGAGATCTATATCGTGATTTTATTAAATTCATGTTTGAAAACAAAGATTCGCATAAATACATTGACCTGAAAAACAATTTGATTTTATATGCCACTTTTTAAAAAAATGGGAACCTTTCTTTGTCGACTATGTTCCATAAGTCCTCTGATATTAAGGATTTTAGCAAAATATCGTTCTGAAGGTTCAAAACTTCTAACTCTAGTTCTTCTGCTTTCCCCTGAACAAGGTCTGCAATATATGCGGCTAGTTCTATTACATTTATTTGGCAAGTAAAAGGATTGATACAGAAGGAGACAATTGGCTCGATATTTGTAAACTGCAGAAATCTCTCTTCCAACTGTTTTTGAAGCACTTGCAGAGTCTCAATAAATAATGACACATTTAATTCGTTGTTACCTAGCATTTTCCTCATATATGGGAAGTGCATGAGAGAGTTGATATGCAGATGTGATATCAACAAAGTCAATTTCTCTTTCAATGCATTTACAGAGCTTATCATTTCAGCTATATTTTTGTCTTTTCCCTGCAACTCCAAATTGAAAGAATCTAATTTTTCCATGGTGTCAGCAAGAAAACCCAAATCCACCAGCCAGCAAGAGTCTGTTAGTTCATCCTAATTTTCATTTTTATCATGTATAAATGTTTTTATTTCTTCAATTAAGTTCACAAA
>PVKE010053164.1:0-10129 GCA_004027555.1 Craseonycteris thonglongyai
CAGCTGAAAAATCCCGGGTGCAAATGTTTCTCTAAAATGTCCTCTCTGCCACCCACCCGTGCAGAACCTCACCCTTCTTGGCTGCTCACACCCAGGCTGCTCATGTCTCTTAGTTACAATATCTTCCCTCTTTCCTGAGGTGAAGATGCCAGACAGAATTCATAACCCAAGCACTTTGAACAGTGCCCCTTCACCCCCACTTCTCCAAAAAGGAGAACCTAGAAATTGCCATATCAGCTGCTGAGAGACCTACCGGAGATAAGCGTGGTAATGTAGTCAAGGTGTGAGTTAACTATAGAAGACCCTGAGTCCACCTGTATGTACGAGGGCCCCTATGGTTCTGCAGTTGATATGCCCTGAATGGATCCCAGGTGTGCTGATGTGTTGAGCCTTCAGCTCTCAGCTGGCCAGTGGTCCCGGGTCAGCCTGTATGTTCTGTGTGTGTGCCAGTTTTAAAAGGACTGGGAAGCACTGCTGTAAGTCATCTGATGAAATGCCTGGGCTTGTTGGCAATAAGTGAGAGAACTTACTTTGAGAGGTCGATAGAGGGAAGGCAAATAGGACAATGGGAAGTGGGTATGAAGGCTGACCAGGGTCAGAGATGTGATTGGTGACCTTGGAAGACGAAAACCTCCTGACCTGTTCAGTGAACCAACCCTTGAACTCATTAACAAGGACCTGTTGGCAGCTATTCTCTCAGCCACGAATGTGAACTTAAACTTGTCAAGATCAAGACTGAGTCAACTCATTAGAGGTACAAGGCTGGCTTGCTCCTCTGAACTTTGGTCCTATCACAGTCATTTAATTATTTCATGAGTTCTTATTATTCTCTGAGAAAAAAAAAAGAACTGGCTTCAGAAGTACAATATCCAACACTTTTCAGGGTACTATATTTTTAAGAACTGAGAAACTTACAGTGCCTTAAAGAAACTACATAAAGAAGGTGTCAGCATTTTCAATATGAGCTCCATCTCCAAAGCTTTATGCGTTCTGGAGAAATTTGCTTGAGGGTGAAACTGGCATATAGTACCTGAGTCCCTGACTGTCCACACTTCATTTCATAAGTACTTACAAATGAGTCCTTCAAATTCACTACATTTGGCATCTGTAATTTTCAGAAATAATAAAAAAAAAGGCTTAATAGCAGGTGGTTTCTGAGTTGAATGTCAGTGCATGTAATTTTCAGAGAATCAGAGAAGTCAGAAATACCAGACGTCCTGTTTTATGGATTATGGCATGACATTAATATGAAGGGAAAGAAAAATAATTTAAAGGGACAAATACCAAAAAATGTTCTCAGAAGGGCACTAGATGTAGACTTTCTTCATCATTATTCCTACCCTCCTTGCCCTATTTCCTACCTTGTGTGATAGGCCATGCCAATATACATGGGCTTTGCTATCTAGGGTCTTTCCTCAGACATCAGTGAAAAGGCAACCAGTCATCTCACTTAGTTTTTGAGTCTCTATTTGATGGGACTGGATTAAATGCTCTGAGTCATAAAATACATAGTAGGAAGAGAGTTCTCAAACAAAGTCAGAAAAACATGGCCCTTAGAGGCAATGTTAATCATTGCACAGAGAGGTGAGATACATGTCAGAGAATCCCTGGCATGGAAGTCTACAAACGCAGTCCGAGAAGGTAGAGGGGAGAATTTACTAGGCTACTGTGATTCTCAGCAACTCTGTAGAGCAGAATGTGAAGCCTCCTGTGTAAGGGTGGTAACTGCCTAGGTATAGGGCTTGTTGACTGCAGACTCCACATCAGGATGGAGAGCATGGGAAACAGCTAGAATTCAGGGGACACCAATGTCAAAGGGGAGCTGAGTGCCTTGCCTAGGAGCAGTGGCTCATTCTATGTAGTCTGACCAGACATGCCATTTTAAACAGGGCAGAAAACAACAGGACTGTCCTGTGTCAAATGGTACATATGGTCAGCCTAATCTCACTGGGCTAAGTTCAAGTTTTAATAGGCTGACCCATCCAGGGCATATTGTACCTGTGACTGTTGCTACAAGTAACAGGTGGCCTTCATCTATTCTACGAAGGGAATATTTTCATGTTCGATTAAGTGTCTATTTCATGGCACTCACTGGAAATTTGCTGCTCCACTAGTAATAGTTTCTCTTCCTCTAGATGTCCCCTCTCCTCCAGGTCAGATCCAGATGCTCATGGTCATTTTGTCCTTTTATGTGAGCCATCTCTAATCCTCACTGTGTTACTCCATCTAGAATCAAACTGCCAGATGAGGACACTGGACAGTGGGATTGGAACCTTCCCACTCCCGGACTCAGGAAATCGCTCAGCGGGATGGTCCCTACGCCAAGCAGATTCCCCTGAGGACACAGAACCCATCCTGTGTCTCCAACCAGCCCTTCATGCCACTCCTTCCATCAGAGCCCAGACCCTGGAACGAGAAGTGCCTTCCTCTGCTGACAACCAGGGCTCTGCAGACAATGCCATTGTTCATTCCACATCGGACCCCACCATGACTGCCCGGGGGGTGCACCCTCCTCAGAGTCGCCTCCCCAAACCAGCCTCCTCAGGTAAACGGCCTTACCTTCCAAATGCGATTGTTTTCCCACTCAAGTAAGGCACTTGCTGACAAAATGGAAAACAGGCAGCTGTTGTCCCGCAGGAGGCCAGTGTGTGCCCTTTGTCCAGGGGAAATGTGGATGCGTGAAAATCCTTGGATGTCCTCCACCAAAAAGAGAAATGTCAAGCAGTAAACACTGTCTCCTCTTAGTAGTATGTCAAGGAGTACTCACACGTATGAAGAAAACAAACATGTAAGCGCGGGGTATATGAATATATAAATCGATTAAGAAAAAAAACACGTGCAAACACATGGGCTTTTATCTTTTAAAATTTAACTCTGCATATCGATGAATTTAAGACCAAGACATAATTTAACTGAGGTGTGGCTTGCCCTCTAACCAGAAACATATGTCTTCTGACATAATCCTATCCTGTTCAAGTATATTTACATATTGAACTCTAGAAATTTAGTTTGATATACCAGCAATACCGTGTTTCCCCAAAAGTAAGATATCCCCCGAAAATAAGACCTACTTACAGTTTTGCCTCTCGCTGAAATACGTATAAGGCACCCCCCCCCCCCAAAAATAAGACCTAGCGCATCTTTGGGAGCAAAAATTAATATAAGACACTGTCTTATTTTCAGGGAAACAGGGTAAGACACTGTCTTATTTTCGGGGGAAACAGGGTATAAGATACTGTATTATTTTGGGGGGAACAGGGTAGATTATGTATTAACTGTTATAGAATTGAGTGAGTCTTCCTGCTGAGAAGTACCATCTTCGATTGTAGTCCCTTGAAATAAACCTTCATGATAAAAGATTGGCCCAGCCTAAGGGTCAAAGTTTTTTCTTTTTTGTCCCTTCAAGATTAAAATATTTATTGCAGCTCAAGATGGCACTACATAATTTTTAACTTATATGACTTATTATGTTGCATTCATAATATACATATGCTTATAAAATAGAACTCTAAAGACTTTCATTTATGATTTGATGATTAGAAAGGAGCCACTGTAGAGATTATACTATAGGGTTCTGAGAAATTAGAAGACTTTTAATTAAACATCTTTGAATAAATGTGATTGGGCTATTCCCAGGGCTGAGTTCTTCCTTCGTACGGTAATACTAACTGCCATGAATATTTCATCGCAAATGTCTGTTCATTTCAAGCAAAGGCTATGTTTTAAAAAGCTAGATGCATATATTTTTTGAAGTAAATACATTGTTAATTACTGGCACAGCCTCCAGAGATTTAGGGACAAAATCTTAGTTATAGATTATGTGCTCCATGCCTGAATAGTCACATGTGTGACCTCAATTCAGCGGTGGGCTGCCGAGTAGATGCCATGATTAAACACTGTCATTATAACAAATTGAATAGAAACCACAAACTTGAATTGCTTTATAAGGACGGAGATTGTTCTATTCTTGCTGCTAGTATTCATTGCACCCATTCTTTAACGTTTGTGTCTTAATTAAATTGTCATGAAGAGCTGTAAAAACGTAGTATATGTTAGAGAGTGAGGTCAACATGCCACAGGACACCTCTTTATCACCCATCCTGAAGTTTCTTTTCCACCAAATGATACTGTCACCATGGTCCAGAGGCAGGGCCAGCTTTCCCAGGCTTCTCTTTTCTGTGTGGCCATTGGTTACTCATTTTTTTTTTAAAGTTTTATTTTTATTGATTTTTTGACAGACAGACAGAGAGAGACAGAGAGAAGGGGGAGGGCCCAGAGCAGTCTCCATAGTTGACAGCATTAATTTTCCTTATAGTTGCACTCCACAGGTGGGCACGGGGCTGTGCAGGGCAGGAACTGGGCTGGGAGCCTGCCACATAGGCCCCGGCAAGAACTGAACTGGGGGCACAGCCCGGTTCAGCATATGGGTCCACATGGGCCAGGATCGAGATTCAATCCTCAGGCTCTGGGGCTGCAAAGCGAGCGTTTAACCCACTGAGCCACCCCAGCTTCCCCTGGTTACTCATTTTAAAAGGTAAGAAGTGGAGAAGTAGCTGGACCAAACAAAAATGGTATAGAGCAGTCATTTTCTATTTAATGTAAGCATTTGAGTTGGTTTATTTCTTATCCCCATATCAAAAATAGAAGTAACTGTAAAATTTCTGAATGTTGATGAAAATACATTTACTTCATTTCTGCTCACAAGCAAAAATGCTGTTGAGAAGCTATCATCACAGCATGTCCTATTGATAATCATTGAGGGTATAGGATATAATAACAGCAATCCTCCTTTCTGGCATGAGAAAGAATACACTTTGCAGGTTAATCTATTACGGGTAATGGAGGAACTTCATTTAATTGTTCTCTGCTAATTATCCTCTCTACTCAAAATGTGATCCACAGGCCAGCATCATCGATATCATCTGAGAACTTGTCAGAATGCAGAATTGCAGACCCCACCCCAAACCTACTAAATCAGAATTCGCAATTTAACCAGAGCTCAGCTAATGCACATGCGAATCTAAGCTTAAGAAGTACTGCCCTGCGAGATCTTTAAGGACCTCTTAACAAAGTTTCCCAAACCCCATTTTTACAGGTATTCTAGGAAAATAAGGGTTCCTTGCTCAAATCTGTTTAGGAAAGGCTGCAAATGCAAATCCTCCCTTTGGAAATTATGATAATTTACTTTAGCACAGTGAAGGCTATTTTGATGACCAACACCATTTAAGAAATAATCAGTGTTTCTCAGTTTGCACACGGAACCTTTTCTAACATGAGAAGCCTGCCAACAGTTTGTAGAAAAGTGGTCCAAGAACAGTTTGCCTGTGGGTCTCCAAAGTGGACATCCTCTATAGATACGTACACAGAATTATGTAGTCATGCCTGTTAGCACAGACTTGCAGGGGACAGAATATGGAGATATCTAGCTTTTACCATATTCGGAACTTTTTTATTATTTCTGAATCTCACCCTCATTCACCTCCCTAAACTTGTGAAGAGTTGAAGGGAACTGATTGTGATTCTGTACACATTTTCCCATTTAGGAAAAATCAATTTCCAGAAGCAGAGTGAAGCAGAGCCAAGGCCCCAGATTTGCTCATCACTTGAATATGCTGAAACCACAGTGGCAAGAGAGCTGCTTCCAGACTGGGGGAGTGAAGGCCCAGCAGGGGAGACCCAGGTAAGGGGAAGGCTGATGGGAGGGCGCCCTTCACCTGTTGATCCTGATTGTGAAAAGTGAACTTCTTAAACACTTCTGTGATCAATTTGAGTGAAATTTGTGGTTGGTTCAGTAACTAAAAACCCAGGCCCAAGGCTCACCTTTTTTCCTAAATCATTAAGTAATACCACGGGTTCTTGGGCAGACTTCAAAGTACTTCCATAGATGTGCACCCAGATTCTTAAGGAATGGACACTCAGCCCTGATTAGATGTTGTAGAGCAGTTATTCTATCTCCCAAGCCATAAGAGAACCTTTTAGAATGATTTGATGATATTTTTTCATTATCTCCTCAGTTACTTTAACCTTTACCTTGTTCTTATGAAATAGGCAAGGCAGGTATAATTAGACTCCTTTTAGAAATGAATAAACTGAGGCCTGAGTAGTCAAGTGACTTGACAGGGACAACGAGACCTGCATTTCTTCAATCTCTATCATTTGTGCTGCGGGTTCTTCATCCACCTAGGGAGGAGCTTATGGCCCAGGGACTCCTCGTCATCCCTCAGGTTACTTGGTATTTCTGCCTATGCCCCCTCTGGTTTACCAGCTAATTATTTGGGCCATGTTCATCCTGTTCACTATTTCTCAACTTCTGCCATGGTTGGCCCACTACCAGGTCTTTGGTGGTGTCCAGCAGTGAGAATGGTGGAAGGGATAACATGGGGATCAATTATCAGAGTTTCCCAGGCCTCCCCTGCCCCCTTCTGCTTCTGGTGCCTCAGCTATTCCAATCCCAGCATGAAAGAGAAAACCCTAAAAGATACGGTACCCAGAACTGAAGTGGGAACTGGTTCAGAAACAACAGGTAGGGACAGAGGCAGAGGTTCAGGCAATTCCATGAAAGAGAGAGTTAATTACACACTGCTGGCTAAGAGACTGTTGTCCCCTCTGCATATGATGACAGGGCACTCCTCATCTAATATTAACATCCCCAAAACATTCACAGCCCCCAAAACATACCTTTCTCATCATCTTCCACCAGCTCTGCCCATTGGAAACTCAGCCTCTTATAAGAATCACCATTGTGGCATAGAACTTAGAGCTCTGCTGCACTGACCACCAGGAAGGAAAATTTGAGGCAAAAGTTAGCTTGGTGTCTCCAGGACCCAGCATGGTGCCTAGTTTCATTAGAGTTTATTGAATAAAGGAATGAAAAAATGCATCTCATCATATCCAGAATGTGTTACTGGGATCTTGCTGGAACTCTAGACATGGGGCTCCCCTGGAACCATAACCAGTGCCTTGCCATCCTTCATGGACACCTTCCTTGCTAGACCACTGGAATCTCCTGCGTTGAGCTCTGTACTCCCAGAACCTAGCATACCGCTTGGCACAGGTAGATATTCAGTAAGCATCTGAATATTGGGTGGATGAATGAGCAGATGAATGAAGGTGTAAAGGAAATGAGTTGGTACTTGAATGTATAACCCCAACTGAAAGAGTTTATAACCTAAAATCTGTTTTCATAATTTCCAACCAAATGACAGTGTCCCAAATAGACTTGAAAAACCCATCCCGTGCATCTGGGCCTGAACTGTCGGGGATGGGTAGGAAATAGTAGGCTCTGACAGGGCAGCCTGCGAATCTAAAAGAGGCCCAGACACCCTGGATTCTCCTCACGGGAGCTAGATCCAGTGTTCTGCTTATGTACACAGAGGGGACAGCTGTCATACAGTATCCACCACCTCCGCAAGTCCTGAACCTGGCATGATCACCACATTGGTGACATCCTGGTGGGTCAGGCTATGTGTACATGTGAGCTAAAGGGGAGACTGGGTCCCCAGCCCTGTGAACTCTGGGTAGATTTGAGGATTACGAGGGCTGTCTGGCAAAAGTCCAGCCATAAAGGCCTCTGTGTTTCACATCACATGGCTGGATGCTTTCTGGAGAACCCTCATACATAGGTTTAGCAATTACATACTTCCCTAACGGCTCCTAGCCTTTCAGGGGCTGGAAGAAAAGTATAAATTAGGCAAACATTTATGCTTTTATTCCCAAGGTTGCATCCCCCCCACCCCCATACCTTCTGATACTTGAAAGCCAGTGATAAGATCAGTTAAATAAATAAGCCATTAGGCTTAGAACAGCAGCTCTAATAGGCACTTGAGAAAGATAAGACCCTAGAAAGTAGTGTAGGAAATGCAGAGCGGTAACATGGGGACTTTCATGCATCTGGGACAGTGGCAGAGTGTGTCCAATGGCTTCATTAGTGCAGCCTGTTTCTGCAGCTCTGGTAATTGAGTGGACCGCGCCAGCTCCGGACAGACAGGCTGAGTAGAGTGGCTTTTCAGAGTGGGCAGTGGGAATGGCATTCTACGCACACGGCCGTAAGCAAATGCGAACTGTTCCACATCCTCGCAGGATTTTCTGCCCTGGTTTGATTTGTGTGAATAATCTTAACACTCTCATATTACTCATTTAGGACAAAGTACCCAGAATGTGTTCGTACTCTGCCGGCGATGGCAGTGATAGTGACAGTGACCCGGACTATGGAAATAATGGTTTTGGAGCTGGAAGGGGAAAGTTAGTGAAAACAATGAAGAACGCCATCCCAGGTAATGCATGGTGAACACACTGGACTCTCACAGCTCCTCTGTCTGGCGAAGCCACTGATTATACAAGTCACTGTGCTCTGCACCCCCATTCCCCTACCCCCCCACCCCTACAGCCACTTGATTTTACATCTTCACTCCACCTCTCTCCTGAGATCTAATTTTCTGGCACATATAGAGGATTGTCTGTGTGCATCAATTTGTTTCTGGTATAATCTTCATGACACTGCACTGCAGTCTATAAGGATTTTATTTCCAAATCTGGCATCTCCCAAAAAGTCACCAAGTGAGTTATCTCAGTAATGAAGGAAGGATGATAAAGATAACTTTGTTCTTGATTACCTACTTTGGCAAGTCATCCAGTGAGCCAGAGATAAAATTTCTAGGCTCTTTGCTCCTATCATGCTCTGTAGCTCTGGCCCTCTTAGCCATGCCATTATGAACAGGTCTGTTTATGAGCTTGAAACTCCTCATACTGTGTCCATTTGAATCACAATTGGCAGTAGAAAAGTCATCATCCCGAGGCATTTAGAAGTATGTATATCAGATGGCATTGCCTTACAGTTCTGAGAGGACAGATGTACCCCTAACACAAAACGTGATCTGAGGTCTGCCTTTTTTCTAATCTATTCTGCACTATCAGAAATATTTTAACAATGCAGTAGAATCATTCTTTTTGTACTAATTAACTTTTTCGTAACTACTAATTTAGTAATTATACCATGACTTTCTTTTTTAAAACAAGACTGATATATTGCTTTCAGGCAAGTTTGTCCAACCTGTGACCCACAGGCTGCGCATGACCCAGGATGGCTTTGAATGTGGCCCAACACAAATTCATAAGCTTTCTTAAAACATTATCAGTTATCATTATTGCTAGTGTGTTAGTGTATTTTACGTGTGGCCCAGAACAATTCTTCTTCTTCCAATGTGGCCCAGGGAAGCCCAAAGTCTGTACACGCCTGCTCTAGGGGAAAACATAATCTAGCTACCATGTGTGTTTCCAGTTTTCCAAGAGCCTTGGCATTTGTGACACATGGGAGTCAGAATAGCATGTATGAATAGCCTTTAACCTGAGCCTCCCCTCTACCACTCATACCGAAGCAGGACCAATGGTTCGATCTTGCCAAGCCTTACCAAGAAGAAAGTGGCAAACGCCCCCAGCATTTTAGTTAGGTTGTTGTCCCCATTAGCTTTGTGTGGTTTCTCTGTCCCTCTGGTTGTGACAGATACAAGGGAAGAGGAGTGCATCGTCATGGTGCCTGCCCAGTGAAGATGCGTAGGGCCAGGCCAGCTCCTGGTCCAAGCTCTTCCCTGGAACCTATGGTGGGTTCACCTCAGGTCACCTCACTGACCTGACTCTCACCTCACTGACTCTCAACTGCTCCACCTAAGAATGACTTCCAGGGCCCCTTCCAGCTCTAAAACCCTATTCACTGATTGAACAAGTATTTCTTGAAAGCCCCCTCTAGACTCATGGTGAGGAAATGGACAAAGCTCCCTGCCACACAGCAAACAATACATATAATAAACTACCATATTTTCCGGCGTATAAGACGACCGGGCGTATAAGACGACCCCCTAATTTTACAGTTAAAACATAGGTTTAGGCCTATATTCGCTGTATAAGACTACCCCCCACTTCCGAGGCAACACCAGGTCTTTTTTTAATTAAATTTTTAATGAATGACATTTTTCGAACATACCGTAATATACCATACATTGATACGATAAATGGAAGGTCTCTTCACAAATGGCAATGCCATGAACTTGACCGAGAAACAAGAAATCCAAAAGAGAACATTAACAATGATGGCATCATCTGGAAAGAAAATTACATGAAGAACTTGCAGAAAACG
>PVKE010053165.1:0-10128 GCA_004027555.1 Craseonycteris thonglongyai
TTCTTGTTCAAAGTCTGGGGCAGGTTCCAGGGACTCTCCTGGGCAGTAGTCCTCTATATAGCACTTTGATCGCATGACTGTTGTCATGGAAACAGCAGGGGAGAAGAGGGCATGGACCCTCACAAGCACTCTTCCAAGCTTTAACCAGGAAGAGACTTGTTCAAGGCTCATTGCCTGGCCCTGGCCCTGTGGCCTGCAGGAGGGCTGGGGAGCAGGATTCTGTGAGCTGATGGTACGAACTACAGGTGAACTCTGCTAATATCTGCCATGGGCTCATCAGAGGAGTGTATGTAGAAGGTCTTAAATTGCTTTTCTTGGGGGCCGGACATATCTCTTATAGGTGATACTCACTGAAACGGGGCCAAAAAGGACCTTGGAGTTTATTTGGCTAATACAGAAAAAGGCAGCAGTATATAATAAACCCTTGTTATGAGTTTCTAAAACCAAAATAAAGCAGTTGTTATCTGCTAAGGAATATAAGAGTTTTGAAATATATTGCCTGCTTGCTTGCTTTCTTTTTCCTTTAGTGAGAAAATACAAATACAATTACTCCTACAACTTATTCAAGGGAAGTTTTAAATTTGGTTTTATTTCTTTGGCTTCCTTGATATTCACTTTATTAGGCATCTTAAAATGGAGAAAAGGTTATAAATTCCCTTCAGCATCATTAAAACGATGGCTGTCTAGGACCACATAAATGTGATGGTCATTCATGATTCTTTTGAGCTTTATGACTCTTCTAAGAAAATGAAAAGTCTGTATTGTGAAGTCATAGGAGAAATGAAGCTAGAAGAATGTGCCTAATATGATTTCTTAGTAAGTGTCTTTCAGTAAAGGACAAAAGAATATGGAAGAATAAACTTTCCTTTTTTTTTTTTTGAAAAATAGCAGGATAAATTAGGAAACAATTTTAGGTCTTTCTATAATTTCTTCAATGGGAACATTTATGTTTTAAGAGAGATCATCTGATTCTTTGTGTCTTGACAACATTTCAACAATTTTAACAGGTGGGGCATACCATTAACAATAACAAAAAAAACAAAAATAACAACAACAACAACAAAAAACAACCCTGGTTGCCATAAATGAGAGCAAGAAGGCATGACTGGATACTTCAGCATGCAATTACATTTTCTGCATAATTGGTCATAAATTGAGCATCCAAGCTTAGATGTATGTGTGATTAATTATGACTTATTTAAAAGCACTTGGGTTGTGACACTTTGTTTTGCATTTCCTGAAAATCAAATTACTGGGGTTTTCATTTTATTTCAAAATAATTTTTCCTACATTATTTTCTGAAATTTTAAGTGAGATGTAGGGTTGATCACAACAGAAATAACTGATGCAGCAAGGTAAATACCAGTGAGGGAAGAGGAGGGAGGGATGGTATTTGAAGGTGTAAGATTGCAGAGGGTTGAAAGAATGTACTCAAGCTGGAGGGAGGGTTGAGGCTGGGAATGGCAGGGCTGAGGTATTAGAGATTTACACAGTGTTTTCAATTGTGTTAACTTAGTCAAGAAAAGATATTAAGAGAAACATACAGATACAGAAAGTCGAATGACGAAGGATCTGGAGATGAAGCTAATATTGCCATCTTTTAAAACATGTTCAGATGAAATATTCTGTCAACAAGGGAATATTTTATTTTTAGCAGATTTAGATAATATGGATTTCAGACTGTGTCTCTCTTCTAACCATGTCCATTGGTTGTTTGTGGAAAGTTAAGGTATACTGTGTGGACATGTGTATTGTCCACATTATTGCCTTTTCTCAAACATTATATGATGACACTTCGATAACTCTGAGTATGTCTATCATGAGGGCTTTTAACTGTTGGCAAATGCCTTTTCCAACATGTTAAGTCGTGGAAGCTGAGCGATGTATACTACCAGGCTTCTCTGTACATAGATCGACTCCAGGCCAGTGCTTTTAAGCCTTTTCCATCATATATCCTTAGTTGTGTGGATACTAAATTGAAACCTCTGGAAGTCTGGGGCCATAATCCAACATCAACCCTGTAAAAAGATGGTGAAACGCCTTACATTTTTGTTAAAAATCCATGTAAATTTTTTATTCTGTAATATATCCATGTTTGTTTTAACATCAAAATAATGTTTTAAATTATAAACTTTGTGAAAACAAGATTTTTTTTTTCCCTACCAAACTCAGTGGTTAATGTGCGAGATTCTTTCCCAGTGAGATTCTTCACTGGGGAGAATCCAGAGGAGCAATAGAGATCTCGCACAGCATGTCCGTTTTGGTGTCCAGGCAATTTCACTTCTTTTAATATTTCAAGAACCCAAACTCTTAAATATCAGGATATAAATGTCTGTAGACTTTTCAGAGTTTTATGAGCTATGGCGGTGCTGCCCAAGAGGAGGTTCAGGGCATTTTCGTGTAACTGTTGGAGAAATCTCAGTGATTGTATCTTTTCACTGAGAGCTGGTCAAGCCATTCCTGTGATGTGACCGGCTGAAAGCATCTGACCCATTTTCACCATCTCAGTGAATACAGAGACAAATTAGAGGCAGATGCTTTGGATCAAGACCTTGTGAACAGTGTCTACTCTTCTAGTCAGATTGTGTAACAGTTTTGATGTATTTTACTGCTCCCACAGTATTTCTTTTTTTTTTTTAAGATTGATTTTATTGACTTTTGACAGAGAGAAACAGAGACAGAGAGAGACAGAGAGAAGGGGGAGGGCCCAGAGCAGTCTCCATAGTTGACATTAGTTTTCCATATAGTTTCACTCCACAGGTGGGCACAGGGCTGTGCAGGGCAGGAACTGGGCCAGGAGCCTCCCACATAGACCCCGGCAAGAACTGAACCGAGGGCACACCCCAGTTCAGCATGTGGGTCCGCATGGGCGGGGATTCGATCCTTGGTCCCTGGGGCTTCAAAGCGAGCGCTTAACCCGCTGAGCCATCCCGGCTTCCCCTCCCACAGTATTTCTTGTCACAGATTCAGTGCTGTTTGTACATGTGTCCTTTATTTCCCTGCCCACCCCAGTCAATAGTAGGTTTGGTTGAAGAAGGGCCCATTATCTGGTTGGAAGATTTTTTACCAGGTAGAATCATAGGAACATCATTAAAAACTTTGAAAATCAGCACAGGACTTGTTTATTATAAATACAAGGAGTTAAAAATAATAACAGGGCAAAATCCCTTTATGTTCATGCTGTCTTTGAACTGCAAAGTAAAAAGAACTGGGTTAACCTCAGTTTCTCAGCCAGTTATCTGAAAGTATGTTTGGATCACATCATTAAAGTGTATAAAACAATAGTAGTCTTTGATGGGGGTATTTTTTCTAAATGCCCCCTCTGCCCCCAGGCTCATTCAGCCATTTCTAGAATGCAGGATTCTCTACTGCTTTCTCCTCTTTTAGGTTTACCTGAACAAGGTCAATGTGTCCACCTTTACTTTGATTCAGAGACAGCTTCCCAAATGATTCTCTTCTGTTATGTTGCCACGTTGGCCAGGGGTCAAATTTTCCCTTCTCATCCTCAACCACACCTCCAATTCTAGAGGATTAAAAAAGCCCAGGACTCTCATGTGATTGCCCTTGATTTCTGAGTCAGTTCATCTGGACAGCCCCCTCTTCCTCTTTCTAGTGCTCAGGACAGAACACCCTTTTAGCTTTTCCACTTGGAGGACTTCTGGGAGTTCTCCTTCTTTTCTATTTTAAAGGTATCCTGTACCCACTGCGCTCCCTTCATCCCCTTCTTCCATCAAGTGTTTAATTGGAAAGGATCTATGCATAGGCTTCTTAAAGTCCCATTCCCAAGCTGGCATCTTCTTTGAGTATTGTTTCTCTTTCTGCTTTGGCTAGAAGAAGGAGAAACAGGGCCTTGAGTACTGTCGAGAAAGTAGAGGGCAATAGAACCTACCCACAGATGAAGCTGTAATCCTGACACAGTACAGATTTTCCTCAAATTTCTCCTGTCAGTTCTAAGGTGGCATTGAAACTGACTTTCAAGGAAGCCTCAAGCAAATCTTTGAAAATAGTTTCTGGGGTTTTGCAATTAGCTCACCCTTCACCTGTAGACTTTCTCAGGATCCTGGGACTGTGCTGGAGAATGTCTTCAGGACTTTTTGGAACTCTGACAAAGCAGTCCTCGATTTTTCCTGTAGGATAGAATGAACACTGCTGTTTCTTGCCCTCAGTTAGTTTATGTGGCTGCTACTTATGCTGCAGTGTACCAGTTTCCTGGGACCTTGTGTGAAACTATGGGCCAACTCTCTTTTCTGAATAGAGGTCCTTTATTAGCATGGGACTTTTAAAATTACCATATTTTTCCATGTATAAGGTGATACTTTTGACTAAAATGGTTAGACCAAAACTTGGGGGTAAATATACACAGAAAAATAGTGTACTAATGGGAAGGGAACTTTTTTAGGAGAATGACAAGGAGAAGGTATTGTGAGTCAGAGTTAGCCCAAGAATACTAGTTTGAGAACTGATCTCAGGCCTGAGGGGGCTCAAATCCATCCCAGGCTCTAGGAGGAGCTGCATCCACCATAAACAAGGGGTCGTTTTATTTATTTATTTATTGCAATTCATCTGCACACAAGAGTAGCTTTTTGTTGTTGTTGTTGTTTTACAATGTGTACAAAGGTTTTCTATGAGTATGTTACTAGCAGTGACCTTGAGCACTGTGGGATTCAAGATTTGCTACACATTTTGAGGTCAATGCTGTCACCTGGATTCTCCCTTGTGTCCAGCATCAATTGAGCTGACAAATAATTAAATATAGTAGACTCTCCATTAACTGGAACTCAAGCAATCAGCACTCTCAAGCCATGGGCAAAAAAGTTGAAGAAATAATACTACATTTGTCCGGCATGGCTGCCGGTTAAATGAGAGTGTACTATACCACGGATGCTACATATCAACTAGGGTGAATCTGACTACAGTTGTCACTAAGACAATAAGGGAGTATGGGTTATTTTCAAGTAACTCTGCTTACTACATAAGGAAATGAAGAATGCCAGAAGATTGTAACCAGAGGCTGAACGAGATGACTATAGACCCTCAGCCTGGAATGGCAGCCTCAATTCTGAATGATGCTGCTGTCACCAAAGAATACTTACCATACTAGCTATTTTAAATTTTTGTTCTTTCTTTCTTTATTTATATATTTTTTCTTTACTTATTTATTTTTTTAATTGCTGAATTTATTGGGGTGACATTGGTTGGTAACATTATATAATTTCCAGGTGTACAACTCTACATTACATTGTCTATGTCTTGCAATATGTGCTCACTACCCAGAATCAGCTCACCCTCATCACCATATATTTGATGCCCCCCTTATTCCATCCCTCCCTTATCAGACTAGTTGGTAAATCATTTGATCTATGAACTAAAGGTTTAGCTGTCCTTGGGTCTAGTTGGAGAATTCAAACTCCTAGGTATGGGCTAATATAATATAGGATACTCTTGTTACAAGTCATCAGCTAAGACCTTATCAACCACACACACAAAAATTACCAAAACATTTGAAAGTAAGATTATTTCAAAGTTTGGAAAAAGGCAAATCGTTTAATATCTCAATCAGCTTAAATGGTCAGGTCTTTTTGAAATCAGCGTATAACACAATGACAATGATAAATCTTTTCTTCTAAAAATGCCTTTTTGGCACAAACTGAGAGACCACTTCACGAACAATTGGGCAGCCAAATAATTGGAAATATTTCAGAAGAGCAAATGAAGCAAAAGAGATCATGGAAAGCTGGAAATATATGGAATGAAATTTTGAGCCTAAATGAACATGCAGTGTCATATACAAAATAATCAGTGAGATGTGAAAATGGATGTAGATCCCTTTGATTTGAATCAAAAGGTGTGAAGGGCTCATATTATTAGGAAAATTTGATGCCACCTTGCTCTTGTCTGGGCCCAGACAGCCAAGATCTCAGCTTTGGAGATGCAAAAACCCATTTCTGAGATGTATCAACTCAAGAGGCCTGAGAGCAGTTCTCAGACTTGTACTCTTTGGCTGACTCTAACTCAGAAGCCCTCCTCCCTGTCATTCTCCTCTTGAAAAATTTTCCTCCCCATTAGCAATTTTAGGAGCTCCTTATCAGCACAGGACCTCTAATTCAGAGAAGAGAGGTGGCCTATATTTTCACATTAATTCATAATTGGAATAGATGTGCTTAGAGAAGCAGAAACAAGACATGGGCAGAATCTGTCCTCTGGCTTCCCATTTGCTCTTCTGCCTTTGGGTGTCATGAGACAACTCCATAGCCTATGTTGTTGTTGTTGTTTTTTAAGAATTTATTTTATTGGTTTTGACAGAGACAGAGAGAGACAGAGAGAAAGAAGGAGGAGGGCCCAGAGCAATCTCCATGGTTGTACATCATCAGTTTTCAACATGGTTTCCTTCCATGTAGGTGGGTGGGGGCTGCACAGGGTGGGAACCGGACTGGGGGCCTTCTCCATGGGAGGCATGGCCCTGTAGGCTGGGGGCCGAACCAGGGTGCCTCCCAAACATGGGAAGCTCAGCTCGGCAAGAACCTTACTGGGGGCCTCCTGCATGGGAAGCACACCCCAGTTCAGCATATGGGTCCACACAGGCCTGGGTTCGATCCTAGAACCCTGGGGCTGCAAAGCGGGCACTTAACCTGCTGAGCCATCCCAGCTTCCCCAAAAGGAGAGATTTTAGAAAAGCAGCATTGATGTCCCTTTGATTTTAACTCTATAAGCTTCATTTCAGACTTCTGCCCTCTACAGCTATAGGATAATAAATGCGTATTTGTTTAAGCTACTAATTGTGGTAATTTGTTATAACAACAATATATTAAGGCTAAAAGAATAATTTTATTTCTCTTCCTGTTAAAGGAAAATATTTATATATAGAATAATATACTACGAAACTATCCTGCTAATGTATTCAGAAAGTATCTTTTCCTAAAGTCAATCACCTCAGTGTATTTTCATTAACTTTGCATTTAATATGATTGAAGAATCAAGACGGTGACATTATTATTTAAGTAGATTGTGGACATCCTATAGGAGAATAAATATGTACTACACAATAAGTACTTTTAAAAAAGGTGGGGCCAGAAGTGGGATCCCGGACCAGATCCCTGTCTAGAGTTGAGGAAAAGTTCCTTCATCCTGGTCATTACCAGAATCGACCGTAGGAACACCTGTTCACGAGGTGTTTCTAATCTGTTATTGGAAGATTCTGCTCTTTAGAGGGGACACAGAAGGCAGCCACAGTCAAGAGCACCTGCTTTGTCTGCTCTCCTTCAGGCTCCACCCCTCATCATGCGGGGCTGACTGTCTCAGACAATAAAAGGTACCTGTGTGAGCAGTGCACCCTGGGAAAGGAAGGAGCAGGGGGAAACACCAAAGAGCCCTGCATCAATTACTGTGGCAGTTTCTGGACAAGCTCCTGGCTACCGAATTAAGGTCATCGTGCATCACCAGAGTGGCAGGATCAGAACCCAGCACCTCTGAATTCAAGACCTTGCGGTACCCCAGTTTATTTTTTTAGTATAAAACTGAAATAATTATGGATCAAACGTGCCACCAAGATGAATAATGAAAAGCTAATAATTGTTTTCCTTCCCTTTAAAAGAAACACATGACACTCAAGCCCATTTACAGATATTATCAGTTAAAATGTCACATAATATTTGTTATATCAGCAAGAGAATGGAAATTGAGTTGGCAGTGAAGCATTGCAGTGACAACTGTTACCTTGGAAACTGTAGTAAGCAATCATAATTATAATTAGCAGGACTTGCACAAAGTATACATAAATATTTGCGTACCAGAGATGAGTGTCACTTACGCCAGGCGACAGAGTAAATTCTGGGACCATTGTTTCTTTCTCTTTGACATGTCCTTGTAGAGCTTTGGGTTCTCTTAAGAGATGTAGCAGCTTCTTTGAATTTAGGTGAATGTATTTCCTTATGCGCTAGTTTGGGGGCTTGTAATGTAATGACATTTGACATTTAGCAGATTACATGGAAGCTTCAGCTTACCCTTAGGAGAAGTATGACCAGTCCCGAATAGATGTTTAAACAAAGACTGACCTCAGAAGAAAATAAAGCAATTGTAAGTAATAAATGGCGTGGTAGCACAATTATAGGGTGTTCTCGAGAATGGTGCTGCAGCACAGACGAAATGGTTAAAATGTGCGATTTAATCATTCACTGCAACTTGAGCTAGGTTTCGTTTTTATTCTTTATTGCCATGGAAGCATCCTTTCTGATTCAGACTTCCCTGTCAAATCACGAAGGAAGACGGAAGAAGAGTGAGTGATAGAATTGATTTCATTTGGACACAGTAGGAGTGTCCTATCCTCTGTGACTCTGAATTTTTTCATGAACGAGGGAGAAAAGGCAGTTAAGTCAGCAGTGTATGTGAGTCTGTATTTCTGTACTCTTGTGGGAACAAAGCTTTGAAAGTAGCTGTATCTTCATAGCAAAACCATTGTTATTTTCAGGGCCACAGGGCATGCCAAAAACTCCCATCTCCCGTGCACAGTAGAGTTTTCTGTTCGGCTTGTCTGAGCATGTTGGCTGCTTGGGGCTTTCCAGATGACCACGTGTTGTGAGTGGTTGCCATGATGTGAGGGCCAACAAGGGGAAGAAGTGTTGACATGCTTCCTTTGAGAGCAGAGGTCTGGACCTGAGCTTGAAAGAAATCTGTTAAAATGAGTAAAATCAAGCGACCTTGGCATAACCAGTAGAATAATTGCAAGAAGTCATATTTCAGGCAGCAGCATCTGTGTGGAAAGTAAGTGGAGAGGGAACGGTGGAAGTGAGCACAGGGATGACTGGCAAAACGCCCTCATGTCAAGTCCTGCACTCATGCTTCCCACAGGCATCCTCTTCTCTTAGCAACAGAGGTTTAGTCAAACACTGCGCCCCCTCTGACCTATGAGTTATGAACTCAATGTCTGCTATCTGAATGATTCTGAGGAGGGCCAGTGTCTGCTGTCACAAAAGGCAGCCTCTTTTGAGAAGGTGCTGTGCCTCTTCTTCCTTGGGTCCCCCAGCCTCATCACTCCCAGGCTATCTGTGTCAGAGAATAAAATGTCACTGTCATTGTGCAGGGTCCAGACAGTCACAACCATGTTATTATACAAGCCTGAAGTGTTAGGTTCCCTGCATCACAGTTTGATGCAAGCTAGGGAAAGAAGCTTGTCTCAGTCAAAACGAGAACTTTCTGCTGCAACTAAAGTTGTACGAGTAATTGCTCACTTGTTCAACACTGTGCTAGGTTCTCTAGAAGAGACAAAAGAAAGATGTCAGGGCCTCTTCCTTTAAAAGAATTTACGATCCAGATGGGAAGAAGGGATTAGGACACTCAAACAACAGTAAAGCAAATGGTACCTAGTGACCATTGAAGTGTTGAGCCCCATGGGGTTCAGCTGCAGGGAGATGGATAAGGGCTGAGATTATTAGGAAAGGCTTCAGGACAGTGGCACTTGGGAAAGGCCTTGCACTTTTGTAGAAGTGGTAGAGACAACGGTGTATGTGTGTGTGAAGGAGAAGGGCAAGAGGCCAGGGCTGGAGAGTGACAGGCAGAAGTTTGTTTGGGAAAGGAGCCAATGGGACTAGAGCAGAGTTGGTGACTGTCATCACTTTAAGAATTTATTGGTCTATGTGAATGAGACCCCAAATGCTATCTCTGAGCTTTGACTGCTCTTTCTCTCTCTCTCTCTACTTCCTGTTGGAAATCTCTACCCAAATGACTTACCAGTTCTACTCTGAATCTGACTTAAGTAATTTGACCCTTTCAACAGCTCTTCTATCTTGACTTTGCTGTTGTTTCCTTTCTCTTTCTCCTCCTCCACTCCTTTCCTATACCCATTAGCACAAGAATACAGTGATTAACTATAGCAGGGGTGGCCAACTTTTCTGTATATAAGATCTACTTTTTATCTTAAAAGTATGTCGTGATCGACTTGTTGTCATAGGCGTAGTCTAAGGGGGAAGAAGGGGTGTGAAATGCATACTATGTTTATACACTGTGTTTCAGTATAAGGTGCATTCCAGCGAGGTATGAGTAGATAAGTAAAATATATGTTCAAAACTATTTTTTATTTTTTAAATCACTTATTAAGTTTTCGAGATATAGGCTCATGAAGAAAATAAATTTCCA